>CAJHUC010000831.1:0-54538 GCA_905146915.1 Ostreobium quekettii | reverse complement strand
GTGGTCACCCTTTTGGGGCGGCCACCAGTGCGTGTCACGTGACAATGCAGCGCACCGTATCGTATCATGTCCAGCGATAGTATCTCATCCCCCAATACGGTCCAGGAGAGGGCCCTAAAGTACTAGATATTCAACTAACCATATCTCCTCAACCGCTAAGCCAATTAGGGTGGTTCAAAAACCTATGGACTCCAAACAGAGTCTACTTTCACCTGAGATACCATAATCACTGTACACTCCACTTCCCAGCTCCCATATAGAGAAACATTAATTACCCCCTGTAGTTTACACCACAGCACCAATTGCCCGGCCGATTGGTCCCCCGGATTCCCAAACTCCGGGCGAGGATCCCCACTCGCCATACCGGCTGTCGGCCGGTGCGTTCTCGCCGCTCGAACGCTCCGTGCTCCGAAACCAATGATGCGGGAGCTTGGAAGCTCCCTCGGGCGCACGGTCGGATGAAACGGGGAGTCGGAATCCCCGGGCGGTTACTACATTTGTACATTATACAAAATTGTTTTTAATTGCTCCGTTCATTGTCCCATGTCCTTTGTAACCACCCCCGGGCCAGTTTACCCAACTCAGACCCATTTAGGGTAATCAAATACATCTAACTCATCTACAGAAGCAACCGTATCAGGCGGGGCCATTCGGCGGATGACTACCCTCACTCGCCATTTCCGATCGCCTTCGTGCAAAAGGCCAGTGCCGAATGTCTCTAGGCTTGCGCCCGTCCTTGCTACCTCGGTGCAGAGGGTGCTGCACCACCACTCCAATGGGAGCGTGCCTTCGTTCGTTTTGGTCGCCATTTGGTCGGCTTCACGGGCAAGCGGGTAGTGGGCCAATAGTTTGCGACCCGCAGCTTTGGTGCAACACAGAAGGACCACAACTTGCGGGCCCGGTGATCACGCTTTCCGGTCACACAGCGGTTTCCGGGGTAACCCCTCACGGTCACACAACGGACGCTGGGGTACCCAGTGTGTGGTATGCGGCCTGGTTGATGGTGTAACATGGATGCCCCGCGGCTCAAACAGGTGCTGCGGAATGTCACCACACGGGAGCTGTGCATTTCTCTCATTTTCCTTGCTTTCCAATTGTACTATTACTAAACTATTGGCCCTGAGTGAATAACCATTCTTTTAACATATCTCCCAAGTTGAATAATGGGATGCACATGTTTTTCTTTCCTGCTGCACTTTGGTTTTCCCCTTTTCAGCTGTCAAACCACTTCTTTTCATTGTAGTAAATACAGCTCATCTTGTTCATCATTTCTGCAAAGATGGCTTAAATCGTATGCCATTTTGCAGTGTGCCGAACAGTTCCTAGACGGGGACGGCAGGATAACAACTCTTACACAAGTTGTCCAGCGCATGAGCATAACAATTATTCTGTGGAACTGCAGCTCCATCCCCGACCCCAAAGGGTTGAAAAGGTGGAGAATTCCAGCTCCATTTGCTAGCAGCCGCCAATCAATCGACCTGCAGGATCACCCTCATTCCTGAGAATGTTGTCATATGTCAAGAGACTATCCGGACCCCGCAGCAACATGTTCCAGACAGCGCTACACTGCAGAGTTCGGCACGCTGCCCTTCAACGCGAAGCAGTTTGCACAAAGCAACAGCTCCGCCTCGACGCCCTGGTGCTGGTAAGAGCAGTTTCGGCAGCTCCACGACCACTGATCACCCTTAGACAAGCAGCACACACAGGGGGCATCAACAATGAAAGCGCTGATGAAGTAGGCCCTGTTCCAAAAAGCGACAACATTGGAAAGACTTCGACACCACACCATAACATAGCAACACATTGCAATGAACAACTTCAAGGGCAGCTGCAAATCCCTGTGATCATTTCCAAACGCCTTTCCCCTCCGGGATTCCCCTCTGAACTGGCATCCGAACACCGAACACCCTGCGCACTGGTCGCACGTCCAAAGTGCGGATTTCCTATTGCTTCTATACACGGACAGAAGGAAAAAGCAATGGTGCAGAAGGGCACATTTAAGGTGCTACACCAACGTGACAAGCATAGCTCCAGATCGTGCAGCACACTGTTGTACCTAAAGGACCCAATCTCACCTGAGAAAACGGGTTCTGGCCACTCCATGAAATTTCGTTAGTCTGCTGTTCCTCGGGCACGGACTGCAAACGCACGCCAGCATTCGATGAGTAATTGTCGACCCATGGCTTCGATGTTTCTGGCGCTGTGCTCCCCAGCTCCCTCCTTCCCGTAGAAAACCCGGGACCCAAGAGGCGGTCAAGTGGCGTGCACAGGTTGTTCACTTCGCTGCTGATGGCGAGGCTGCCCAGCTTGGCAGGTGCAGACTCAGTGTCGCTCTCAACCGACCCAGCAGGGCTGCACAGGTTGTCCGGGAGCTGATAGCACACTCTGTTGCTCCCCAGGGACTCCTCCTCATAGGGAGTCGGAGCTGGTGGAGTGGGCAGCCCCTTTGGATAACCATTATCCGTCCAGCTGTCTTGGGCCTGGAGCCCAACAGATTGTTTGGTGTGGCCTTGCGTGTCCTCGCCGATAGGACTGCTTGGTCCTCTCACGCCCTCCCCGACTGGATTTCTTGGGGTGACCACTTCCCTGGGGGGTGGTGGTGGCGGTGGTGGAATTTGGAACCCGCACTCCACGCGGCTCTTCAGTATTGGCGTCAGCACTGAGGAGGGAAGCCCACGTGGGTTCTGGCAGGGCGGCCTCTGTACCCGCAAGTACTCCAGAGTGTCTTCCAGCTCCACGACGTTGCATCCCCTGGTCTCTAAGTTGGTAAGGCCTTCGTCCACAGCTTGAACGGGCAGTGCCTCCGAGGCCAGAGCCGCAGACAGCAGATTGAAGCCCTTACCAGAGTTCATGAGGACGTCCCCTGAAGCCACACGGACTATTTCAGAGACAACTGCTGTCTCAAGGAGGAGCTCCAGCACAGGCAGCTTCACAGGTTCATGTTCAAGCCAGCTGAACTGTACGGGTCCAGCGCTCTTCCATGAACATCAAGTGGGCAGCATGAGAAGGGCAGCCACGTGGATTAGGTAGACTCGGTAGACGAGGCCAAGCAACCCAGGTGGGCTATTCACACTACTCAACTGCCGAACAAGGCATTCCTTATCTTCCAAAATCAACAACAGCCACATCTTGCCTTGTGCAGATATGTCCATGACGAAGTGAGCAATACAGAGCCAAATAACCCTCATGGCGGTTCACCAAATATGCCCCCTGTACAGGATATTCAATCTGCTTTGATGTCCGATCTATGGCTTAGACCACCAAGACGACATACCCTATAAAACATACCTTTGGAAATTAACTCCTTAACAATATCAAGCACCCAGTCTTTCTCTCCTTCCTCAGTAAGTCGTTCTATGAGCAAGCTCACTAACGTCTGGGTAGGCAAGGTCTCGTTGGCCTGGAATAACAAGATACAGATAGTGAACAATTCTGTCGTGCCCTGGCAGTGGCAAAGTTGAGTGCAACTCCAGCTGTAGAACTGGAAGACAAAATTCACTAGAGAGGGGTATTTATCAGCCAAACAAAACCGCCAGGGAGGTGCATGCCAGAACCTGAGATTTGGATGGAGTGAACACCAAAGCAGTGCTACAATAGGCCAACATTTACCCTCCATTTTGGTGTAGGGACTGTACACATCCAACCAATACACGCAGTAGGCACAGTAGGCCCAACAGTATGTCCTGTAATCTCTACCTAATACTCTGTAGCCACAGCAACAAAGGCACACTTACTGCATGCATTCCAAAGCTCCCTTGCAAGGAAAGTGCTATGCTGCAGACCAGATCCCTCAAGATGTCACTGCACAGAAAAACAGTGACAACAGACAACAGTGTGAGATGAAGATGGTGCAGACAGAATCTCAAGTATATCAAATATGTACTGGTGCGTGTCCGTAGTTTCTGACAAAGTGCAGCAACTGAAGCCAAGGTCCAGAAGCAGCAGCAGGGGAAGTGAAAAGCAAGAACCTGCGCACCGAAAGCTTGCAGGAACTGGTGCACAAAACAAAACCAATTGCAACAGAACAGCACCACGGGTCCATATGCAAAGCACAGATTCTTCAACATAGGCAGTTTAGTCATCTTCCAAGCACACAGTCTTCTGAAGGTCACACTTTGCATCACTAGCCCAGAAACACAACCTTTCGCACCTTGCAGAGGGCTTCTCCAGTGAGAGAAGTTCCATAATTGTATTCAGGCCAAATTGATTGTACACCAGGTCGCCTGCTACAGATGCCAGTAGAGACCCAACCTGTCAAAAGCACCAAACACGATGAAACTGGGTTCGCAAAGAAATCAAGCCAAAATAGCTGCATGTGCACCAAACTACATATAACAGCCCACAGAACACAACAAAACATCGAGGTACCTCAACACTTGGAGCACAGCACACAATGTTTCTGTGGAACATGCTGTGGCCTGTCGCCAGATTGACATCCATGGTCGCTCCACAGATGGAAGCAACGGCAAACAGCAAATTGAGGGTGCCTTGAGGCTGAAAGCTCCCAGTGGACATCACTCCAGTGAGCACTGTTTTCAGATATGAGAGGTTCAAAGTGCATGGGCCTATGTTTGACAGCAGTCCCTTGGTTAAGAAGCTGCAGTCCCACCCTGCACAGCTGCACTATGCAGTTTTTCTGTCATGGCATCAGCATTCTGCCTCAGTGCCAATGTCGTCGTGCACGCTGTCAGGTTCCTTCCATGTGACAGCACGTTCTCAGCTTACCCTCAAACCATTATATTTCGGAAGTGCACCGCAGAGCGACTCGATTAAGACCTTGGAACCTGGCAAGAACAATGCTGATGTCAGCGTGAGAATCACTGCATTACAGGAGATGATTCTCGTTCATGCAGCCATTCCCGAACACAACAGCCAAGCAAAAGCCACGAAGGCACCACAAAACATGTAATAACTAGTCTAATGGGTTCAACGATCGCTGTCACCCCCAAACAGCTCCTCAAATTCTATAATTCCAAGCAGAACAACAGACATAATCATAGCCTTTACTCGTTTGCGCAATTAAGAAGCGAGGTCACCAACGATCAGGTCATCAAGCATCCAGTCCTTGCAACGAGTATGTTCTTTGGGAGATGAGGACGCTTCTGCTCATTGACGTGTCAATCCCTGTGAATGGCACACTAGTGCCATCATCCACTTGACAGCAGTGCCCTGTGGTTGGAAAGCATGGACTTTGGACACGACAACGACCCAACACTTGCATTCTATCCAAGTGTGACCAGGCTGGAACTTCAAACAATCCAGTCCTTGCTGGAGCAATACCTGACTCGTGGTGGTGGTAGCAACTTACCAAGCAAAGTGTTCGCTATATTCGTGCACCAGAGAGGATCCTGATAGAAGAAGCCACACAGTTTGTTGAGGGCAGACTGAGCATTACCATTCTCATCTCCTTCGCAGTAGATATTCTGCAAAACAGGCAGCCCCATGTTCAGCTCTGAAAGACCTGAACAGCACAGGAATCTGCAGCAACACGTCTGGGGTCTGCTACACATCACAGCCCTTGCCGCAGCCATGATAGCCATCACCGCGCTCAAGATACAATGACAAAAGGCAAGCACTGTCGCGTGTGCAACAGTGGGAATAACTGTACATTCAGGAATGTATCATGCTCTTGAGGCCAACCTAATCTGTGACTCAAATCTCGAATCTGTGACCTATTCGATGGTCTTATGAATGATGCAGAAGTCACATAAGCACACATGACATCGCCGCAAGGGACACTGAGCCATGAAAAACACAATGGATCCAAAGGAGGCAAATTGGTGGGCATAAAGCAAGCCAGCCGCTCACCAACTTCTCCACCATTCTCAGCATCACATGTGCTCCTTTCGGGTCGCAGGTGATGTCTTGAGCATGCGGCAGCATGCGGGCAAACACGCCAAGCAGCTCCTCTAATGTGCATAATGACACCACCTTTTGAACGACATAACCAGCTTGTGGATGCATCACACTCTCAGCTAGGCCATCCAACACCTCACAATATAAAACACCTGCCGCGGGAGAAAGCAGAGCTAACAGTGTGAGACATGGTCCTACAATGACTGTCACATAACCACAGGGTGGTCTATTTGTATGTGCAGAAACTGTAACTGCTTCCACAGTGACACAAGGTACAAGACATCTCAACAACTTGCAAGAACAGCAGCATCTCTGGTGGTAAAGCAGCAATGGGGGTTGTTTGCTGTTGCACAATAAGGCAGGCTCCTTGTCAGTGGCTGGTGCTGTTGTTAAAATCCCATGCAGCTCTGTGCAGCAGACATCCACGCAGCAGGCAAGCGAGTGTCCATGAATGCTGGTCCAACAGTTTCTAAACAACCAAGCAGATCACATAGCACATCTGTCGTGACAACACCACACATACCAAATGATCCTCCATTTCTCAATAAGCCGTCGACAAGATCTTGGTCAAGACCATACTGAATCAAAAATTGGCAGACAAGCAAATCATGAGCTCATATCACAACGTACTTTCTCCACATTCACACAGTGAACGAGAGTCTAATGGCAACAACGGGCATGGGGACAGCTCCAATCTCCACACACATGCATGAGGCTGGATATGGAGAGGAACTTTGGATCGTGCACACCTGGGCCTTAAGTACCACAACTGAAAGTTGAAACCGAATGAATACAGTTAACAGAGCATCGTGGTGATTGAGCGCTTGCAGAGTCCAGCCATACCTTGCTTCCCTGCCTTGCAACTTCCCGGATCTTTTCACATGCTTCTAACAGGTCTTGAAGGGTATAGTTTCCAAAGAAATGACGAGAGAGTTCCTTTATGTGTCCACCACCTGGCAAGTCACAAGCATAACAGGATATGCAGCACTCGTAGATGTTGGCAGAACATACAGGGGACCCCATTGAACATGCCGCACTGTTGACAACTGGTCAGGCACACACAATGGCCCCACAA
The DNA here is from genome assembly GCA_905146915.1 of Ostreobium quekettii. Lineage (NCBI taxonomy): Eukaryota > Viridiplantae > Chlorophyta > Ulvophyceae > Bryopsidales > Ostreobiaceae > Ostreobium > Ostreobium quekettii. The sequence continues at coordinate 47,607 of CAJHUC010000831.1, read as the reverse complement.
AGGGCATCATGTTCCTGCTGAAACAAACTCAGTCACAGTCAATCATACACTCTCTTACTGAAACGATGAGTGCTGCAGCACATTTGACTACTCAGGGAAGCCACCAGGCAGTAAGGGCATCTCAAAATCAGCAAGGTTCCCTGCTAATGAGGCATCTTGACTGTCTTGCAACAGGACTGCTTTCGTTTGCTGGTGACTGTTACAGCCCCAGACTCCTGTAGCAGTAAGTGGTGTTGTGGGAAGCCGGTTGTGAAAGCAGCACAGCACTCGCCGCTTTGGCCACCCACTTTTTCCACCACTACAGTATTGGTAACAACTATATCAATACCACGTATGAGCATCCATGACTTTGGAGACTTCCCACAGGAAATAAGTGCAGGGTTGCCGTACCTGCAATCGAATTTATAGCGTGTACCAGCTTCAAGTGGCCTCCCTTTCTGAGGGCTAATGCAATGCTCTCCTCCGTACCTGGGGTGGACAGCTCATCCACCAGTGTCAGCAACAAATGTCACAAATTACATTTGGATGTTGGGTACAAGCATGGGACAAAATGCCCTCTGCCATCTCGCAAGTGTTTGAGCAGGGCGCTGTGCAGTTTTGACAACAGAATGAAAGGCCCACAACACCTGACAGATACAAGGGCAGTGATTCAACTCGTATTGACACATCCTGTAAGTTCATTTTCACATACCAATAATGGTTTCAATGCTGGCAACCACGATGCACCACTGAACACCAAGCACCAGCACAGTCCGATGGCAAACTTAGCTGCAGCTGATTTGCACACATTCTTGTCAAAAACAGCAGCCCCACAACGCTAACGTCCTGTCCGTCTTGCCAACCTATATATGGCATACCTGAGACTTTGCCACAGCTCATAGGGACACCAGCTTCTAGGAAGATCCCATTCAGATTCGGGTGGTATTGAGCCTTACAGACTGCAACGAAATCGCTTGTATCGTATCTAGATAAATCCTGTGCAGACAACCAGCAAGGGTGAGCACTGGGGGGCCAGAAACTGCCACAACCCAACCACAGTATGAACGACAGTTTGGGGCAAGGGGGCCATCGCAACAGAGATCTTGGCACAAATAGGGTCAAGGAAATTCAAATCAGCGATGGTTGCAAAACCCAACGCAGCTGGTCTCAAACGGGCAGCTATATGTTGTCTGTGGCGTTTCGTGATGTCTCTTGTGTAATGTCAAGCTTCCTGGCCAGTGGCCAAAAGACAAGTACCCAGTAAGCTGTCACGACAAAACTGGTATCTGCTGCTCCACCCCATGAATTGTGAGGCAACTGGACTGAAGGACTGTTCAACACTGCTTGGCAACAGTGTGGCACGTATCAACTGTGCACCGTGCCCATTCCCAACTCCCCCACAAGGGACTGAAGGGCTTCACAGGCAAGAACGGCATGTGCAATAACATTTCGCTTGATGCAACAATCCAACAACAAACACGCAAGCTGGCTGCATTTGCGGACGCACCTTGCCCCTCGGCGGTGGAGGTGGCACTATGGAGTCCTGCTTCCGCCTGGAGCACTGGCTGCATGCCTCCTCGCTGTAAGGATTGAGCGTGCGGCACGGGAGGCACCGCCACTGGGTGTCGCTGTAGGCCCAGCACATGTCCTGGGCACTCCGCGGGGATTTCTGCGCAGGGCACAATGCACGAGAGGTGTTGGCGACGTGGGCAGGGGGTGCGGACAACAGGGCTGCGGCATCCAGCGGCTTCCAGCCGCTTCTGAAACCGCGAGCCCGCGACGGGGCTTACTGCTAGTGCCTTCAGTGGGGACGCCCCTTCGGCCACAGCACAATTCTCGCCGATGACCGTCCGGTTGCGATCAATGCGACAGCATCGCTCATCAACAACGCGCCGTGAGCGGCTAAACCCCGGACAGCTCCGGGCCCCTGGCCACACGACACGACACCCAGCCCAGCGCTAGAGGCCGGCAATCCTGCCGCATCGACGCGCATACGGACGGGCCAGGCCACCGGCGGGGCACTCCGGGCCCAATCTCCGGCGCCACCCCGCCCAGAAGCCAACGGTCGTATGAGGCGGCAGCGAGGGGCCCCACCTGATCGGCCAGCGGGTTGCGTGCCGCCGCCGCCGCGGCCGCCGCCTTGTTGGCATCTTGCAGCAGGGCGAGCGCCTCTGCCGATCCCCTGCGAGCGCAACGCCACAGTCCCCTCACCCTGGGTGCCAACGCGATGCCTGACTGGAACAGGTGTCCCGCCATCCCGGGCCCGCCCACCCCAATCCGCCCGCCCCAGGCGCACTCACCCATCCGTGGCCACGTACTCCTCGATGAATCGCCGGCAAAATGGGCACTTCACGCCCTTGTCCGCCTGAGACACCAACAACCTCCTGTCAGCACACATCAGCCCTCCCACCTCGCCAAGGTATTGCCGCCCCGCCCACCCTACCCCACCCCACCCCACGCCCACCAGGAATATGTTCCGCGCCCTGTTCTTCTCCACGCAGCTGTAGCACATCCTATGGCCGCACGGCCGGAAGCGCACCGACGCCGGCACGCTGTCCAGGCAGATCCGGCACGCGTCTTCGGGCGCCACGGGCGCCTTGCTGGCCGACGCCTCCGGCGCGCGGATGCGGCCCCACACGGAGGGCGCGCCCGCCATACCGGCGATCCCGCCTCCCGGCGAGCCGGGACGGGACCAGGCTGGGCACCGGCAGGCGACTGAACTCCTGAAACCCCTCCTGCTGGCGAGGACGACTTTCTTGACATTGCCCGCGACTGCAGTGGGGTGATATGCTGGGAGAGGGTGGGTGTGTGGGGATGACAAACCAGCGTCTAAGCAAGGTCTGGAGACGGACCTGGGGCCTGCGCGGCTTCCGGCTTGTCGGCGGCACCTTCGCAGCCGTGCGGATGGACCTGGAGAATGACGGCTGGAGGGGCATGAGTAATTCAGGCGGGGGCCGGAGTGTGAGACTGCGGGTTGACTGCAATCGGCTGGGGTGTTTGGGGTGTTGGGCTGAGAAAAGGGGCTGGTGCGCGGGTTGCCTTGGTCCACCAAGGCAAGCACGACGGCGTGTTTGCTGGGCGGCTGGGGACGCATTGCTTCCCAAGGCCTCAATTTTGGGATCCCGCCGCCCCGTGAACCTTGTCATCGTTGGCGTGGGCTCCTGTTCGAAGGCATGCGCAGCCCTCAGAAGGAGTTCCCGACAAAACAGCCTTCCGCTATGGGCTCAACTTCGGTTGCTGGCCACCGGACGTGTGTTGGCGCGCACACCGAGGGTGCCGCATGGTAGCGCAATTCCATTGCGTTGCACCTATGTAGGTTTTCGTTGGATCGAGTTTCGCCACAATGTTCCAATCAATATTCCCCTTTGGTTCAGCGATGCGCAGGATGACCCCTCTTCATTTGGCATTGTTGAGTATAGCATAATCTACACTGCCAAGAGGCAATTTTTGTAGCCAGTAGTCACCGCTTCACACACGCTCAAGCCAAGAGTTGCTTGAAGTCCTGCTATCGTGCGTTTCAACCCACATGTAGTAATTTGAACTCCCAATCGCAATGTGGGAAGATTGGTTGTTGAAAGAAAAGGACAGCCACGTCAGAACACGTGCAGACCCCTCCCTGAGCATGAAATAGTGAGCTTGCTTGGTCCTTACCATGCCACACTTCATCATACCCTTTACTATACTTGGGTACGACATGCAGCGGTCTGGATTTTCGGGACCTACAGATGGGTCGGCATTGTATTGAGGAGCATTGCCTGCGTTCAAATGATCAGAAAGAACTGAACCCTGATCAAAAATACGCTTTATCGGTGCATAATAGGCTTTCGGATTTCCACTGCGGGGCGGCCAGCACGATACAGGCCAGAACGCGGGCCAGCTTAAGCTTGGATTCCATCAGGGACATTTCGGTACGTTATGTGGAAAGTTCGGTACGCACGGATGTCTATTTACTACCACGTGTCGGCCTTCAGATTGTAAATCTACGACACCACCAAGAGAAGCCCTGAGACATCTCATGTTCTTTTTGAGTGCCCCAGGTCATCGCCTGTCTGAGAACCGATTTCCATCATGAATGTTGCCCATCACACATGCCAGTCAATTGCAGAATTGGCGTTAGCCATTCTCCAACACACGACATATTCACATTGTCACATGCCCGTCGTCTCGCACGCACCAACTCACTAAACCCACTGTCGCTCACATGACACAACGCCCAATTGGTCTGTACACTGTAATGTACTGGTAATCCAGGTACAGAGTATTCACAGCCTCAGAAAGGTGCATGGAACCTTCTCAGATGAAAAGAAATCGGCCACCTCACCATGAAATATGTTTTTCTCTCATTCGTGGTGTGCAAGATTCTTCCCTTGAAGTGAAGAAGCAATCTAATTTAACCCTTGTTGGGCAAGCAAATCGGTTTGCAGTTTGCGATTGACCACGGGGGTTTGTTCCAACCTGCCATCCATCATGCGGAAAAAGACTGTGATATGACACGTTCTGGAAACGCCCAGGCAACATTAAAGTTAGCCAGGTCATCTCAAATGCAGTGGTAAAGTTGCGGCCCAAGTTCAAATCGTATGGAGCAGTGGAGGATGCCCAACCCCGATGTATATGGTATTTCAACATTGTACCATTATCACATTGCACCGTGTTACGGAACCGATTTCAAAACGCGACACGTTATCGATATCTAGCCGTCTGTGCAAGAATCCTCTGGGAAGTTATGGCGTTTTTCGCGGCTGAAGTGCCAAATCCTTCGGTGCGCAGTAATCCGTACACTGTAAACGTGACGTGCTTGCTTGTGCAGATCGACCCCGAGGCCAAAACGCCCGTACAGCATGCTGCCTCGGTACGTACATGTCCGGCACTGTATGGCGGAGGACGGTTTGGAGATCGAAACAAATATGCACACTATTTAGGAATTTCCAAAGCCAGGGTGAGAGCATAGGACACTGTGGCAATCCATAACAAGCTTGCTATTGAGAGATGACTCTTAAGAGAACGCGCAGTGCATACATTGGGGACCAGGCGAACACAGATGTGAAAGAAGCAACTCAGAATAATCAGAACACGAGCAAGAGTGGCCAATATCAATGCCCGGCAACAAAGGATCTCTGGCTGAAATTCCGAATTGCCGGAATCGCAGATACTTGAACCAATTGCGAAGCTGTAGCCAACAGATACAGAAATGCAGATCTACTCACCGAAAAGTACAAACTGGAAGAAAGCAGAGCAAGCGCTCTCGGAATATGGCCCAAGTATACTTTCACTGTGGACGACTTCAGTTGGAAATCAATGACAATGGCGAGTAGCACCGTCAGACAAGTGCATATACGGTAAGTTGACAACATATCATGGAATATTCCGATCTCTTGAAACCGAAACATGCCATACGCTAATCCACATGGCAGTTTTGCTACGTCCCAGCCCAGCCTTAGCCACCACAGAAGTATCAGGGATATCTGCTTTACCCGTCCATTGGTGGTTGAAAAGACGCACCTCATTTATCCACTACATTGCTAGCACTTGGTCCACAGCACTGTGGACCATGTCCCTGACCTACTGGAGAAGCACGGTTTCCAATTTACAGTTTAAAACGAAAACTGGCACAATGGTCATTAGCAAGGCGTGGTAACGCGTCAAGACTGCCGTTACAACGCCCTCCTCGGAAACGGGTTGCGCGAAACATTCCAGGTTGTGTCGAGGGAGTTGTGTTACCCGTCACTTCAGGCTACGCGTTACTGACGACCGGTTCGCGCATCGCGCGTCACAGCTGCCATCACCTCCGCCCGCCGCCCTCGAAAGCTGCTCACGGTTGACGGCAAAAACAGAACAGGGTCGGGGAAGGGTGTGCACCCTGGAGCGCGCTCGCCGTTGACCCCGGGTTGACTGTCCGAGCTGTGCAGCAATGGCGGCGGATGTGAGCCACTGCCACAGGGTGGTGGCCACGTTCGCATTCGACATGCCGCCCAGCGATGCCGACAGCGCGCTGGGGTTTGTGCGGGCGCGACTCAACGACACGCTGCTGAGGTGCGCATTGCGCCCCCCAGGGAAAGGAACCGGCGGCAGGGCCCCAAAATTGATTGCAAGCGCCCTGCATCGCCAGCACAGGGAGCATGATTGTAAGAACCGCTGTCGGGCAGTTGAGAAGGTGTAAGTTAGTTTTCCGCAAGCAGCGCAGCAGTGGAGCAGGGAAAGCATGCAGCCGTCCGGTCATCAGCATCCAGAGTGGATGGGCTGTGTGAGTCGTTCATGCGCACTCTGGAACCAACGCTTGGCAAGCGTGCGCTTGGGAACTGCATGCCATTGGCGTCAAGAGAGAAAGGAAGGGCAGTGCTTTAACCTGTCTTGACAAATGCGACCAGAGGATTGACAGTCTCACTGCCATTTCACTCACTTAGTCAATTAAATTACACTAAGTGGATTGTTTTGATTGGTGCTTATTTTTGTACACGTCCCGTGTTTATTTTAATGTTTTCTGCAGGCACTCGCTGCACATGGGCGGGGTGATGCTCTCATACTCCAATGAGAAGTTGCTGTCGCAGCTGGTATGTGTGCTTGCACAGCCATATCACTTTCCTTCTTCTCCCCTTGTTTCGTTGTTCTCTTTGTTTGTCATCATCAGTTCCTTGCAGATGGGCAGAATTTTGATGCTGTCTGATCATCTGAGTTCCACTGTCGACATGTGCTGCAGCCGTTATGTTCTGAGGACTTGTGTACATTGTGTGCTCTTGTGCAATGGCGCCCAGGATGGTCTTTGGCCAAGCACTGTGATGTCCTTGCTGATTGTTAGGAAACTGATGTTTACTTTGATCTTCATCAAGTTGGGACTGGTGTCATGACCACCGTGTTTGTTCACGTTGCCGCAATGGACATATTGTTTCCTTCTTGTCCATCATGTTGAGAGGATTTGTTGGTAAACAAAGTAGAAGCCTGTCAAAACATGTTGGCACTGCTTCATAAGGAAGAGAGGAAGGTGAAGCTCTTTTCCATGCTGCAAAAGATTATGCAGAGTCTTGAATGCAGCAGGAAAACCCAACACAGTGTGCATCACTTGCAGCAGTCTCATCATTGCCAGGTTATGGAAAATTCTGCAAATATGACTCTGTCTCAATATCTGATTTCAACAGTGGCATGTGCCATGATTGTGTCGTTTGCTTTATGATTAGTCCAGGGGCAGCACGCGATCTGTTATGCACTTGTACCATGTCGGAATGAAAGACCAACCCCACCGTGCTTCCAAAAAAGCCAGTTGCCCTGCCCGCCATGTGCGTTGTGCAGGCAGGGAGCAGTACAACAATTGCTACCTCCACTGTGCATTAGGCATAAGTTCGGAAATGGATGCAGTGTAAATGGAAAATGATGTGGATAACAGTGTTGCTGAATATCACGAGAGTTCAAACATTGCAAGTGGAATTGGGTCCCTTCTGAAGATTACAGTTTAAGTGAGCACTTTGGGACACATATGTTGTCCTTTTTTTCTCATTTGTGCCTAGGCATGACCTCAATAGTTGTGTCCAAAGTTACTGCAACACAATATTGCGATGCTCTGAATGTTGCAAACAGTAAGAATCCTTGAGAGTTCTGAAAAAAAAGATGATATGCGTCATGGCCATTTGATGCTCCCCCCCCCTGAGCGAAGAAGATGTTCAGCCCAGGTGCAGAGCAGTGGCAGATGCATCACAGGTGAATGCCACATGTGTAACCATTGAGTTGAAGATGAGTGACGAATGTGACAGATGTGTCCCAGATGAGTGACAGCTGTGTGACCTATGGTGCTGTGATGCAGGCGTTGGTCCATGACTACTTTCCCCTTCTTCGGGTGCATGCCGAAGCTGAGTGCCTTGTGTTCAGACCAGAGCCTGGCACCAAGATAGGTGGGTCGATCTTCGAATTTCGCATGCTTCAGATTTTGAACACCGATTTTGTGTGCTGGGAATCCGATGCCCTTGGAACTTCTAAGACACTTGTGTAAGGGATGGACTTGAATCAGGCAAATTTTGATTCCTTATGTTACAGTGTTTTTGCATCGGCAACGGTCATGGTGTTTGCAGTACTGTGGAACAAGAAACCTCAACTGCAACTCTGGAAGAGATTTTTCTTGAGCTGTGACACCCCACAAAACCAGCAGGTGGGAAATGCACACAAGTTCTCTCAAGCATAATACATGAATTGGAATCGATGAACCTGTAAACTGTCCGGCACTGTTGCAAGAGTGTATGTTGTACTGCTGCACTGCATACTGAGCAGTGTGAGTAAATGAGCAGTGATTCCAGGTATCAAAGTGTTACAAACAATCGTCTTATGCACTCTGGGCTTTTGTATGACTAGCTAAATTTACAACATGCAATAATGCATTTTGTATCTATTAGTATTTTGGTGTCTTTGCAAACGAAGTACCCAAATTCACTTCAGCAGTCAACTTTGAACAGACCAGCGACACAGATAAAATAATGCGACTCAACATCAACACTGTAAACTCTGTGCTAAAACTGTATGGTTGCATTTTGGCTTGATGTTAGGGCACACAGATTACTATGGTGCTCACAATTTGCAGCAAAATGACTGCAACACTAGTTGGATGCCCTTTAATTCTTCTGTTGGTGTTGCAGTTGGGAGCGTCATGAGTGTTGGGCGAGACCACATTGCACTGCTGGTGCTTGGCGCCTTCAATGCTGTCATCCCTATTTCTGCAGTGCCCGAGAAGCTGAGGCCCAGCCCCCAGAAGGTGAGGCACAGAGAGATGTGCGCATATTCAGCTGCGTTGTTGGTTGGGGCAAATGATTGACTGAATGATTGCTGTTAGTAGTGTTGCTATCAATAATGCAGAATATATAGCAAGATCATTGAGAAGTAAAATAATCACACTTCTATAAGCAGTGTCATTTGAATGAAATGATGAGGGAAAGAGTGTATGCTTGCGGTCATCACAATGACACACATCTCGACAATGTTCAACACAGTGTCGTGTGCACTTTTCTTGAGATAAATTCAACCCAACCCATATGTTCCAAGATTAATGTTCACCACACCCCCAGGGCAACGAGAACAGGTGAGATGCAGGCCTTTTTTAATAAATAGATGTTCTTGAACCCTTGAACTCCTGCAGAATATCCTTAGATTGTCATTCTTTTGCAGAATTTGCCAGTTGCAACTTGCTAGGGAGGACTTGGATACCTAACCTCTTGCTTCTCGTGGCTTACTCTTGATTTCCTGGCAGAGGTGAATTGAACAGACATTCTCAAACAAATAGTGCGGTGTCATGCTTTTGCATATATCAGCAAATTATTTGTGCATCAGGACTCGCTAATGCATGTTGTTTCCATAATGTGCAATGATTTCTCTTTGGGATTTCTGCACAACTTATGCACAATGAACAAGAAACCAAAGGGAAAAGGGAATAAAGAAGGAGATAAAGGGAAACAGACAGAGGAAAGGGGGAAATGTTGTTGGAAGGGGCCACCTGTTGTATGCTATGTTTCCTTTCTCATAAGGAGAAAATCATTGCCTCACCTCCCAGCCGCATGCACATGCTGTGCCAGTCAATCACAATGGAGCTTAATGTAGGCGAGACTCAACAGTTGTGCGGAATACCCTTTTGGCCAACTTAGAAGACAGGACAGTGCACGGGAGTCAACAGGCAACTTTGTACTCAGAAGTACGCTAGACTCATCCTTGATAGTACTCCGTGGCACCCACTTTGCCTGTAAGGGTGTTGTGGTAAGGCTGCACAGTCGCCATGTGTGCAGTGTAGACCCAATCTGTGTATTTTGTTTATCTGACAACTGTATTCTAATGAATTCCCCAGGCACCCAGCTTGTTGATGTGCCTCTCCTTTTGATGAGCAAACCATGGCAGAGGTTGAAACAATCAGGGTATTGTTGCTGCTGCAAATGCTGGTGGCTGACACGCTTTGGTGATGTTTGCCAACTTTGACAAATCATGTGCAAGCAACACTGCTGAGATGACAGGCCCTGAATCAACCTATGGACCTTTGGCCATGAGGGCCATCTGAAATTGGAGCAGTTGTGCAAAGACGGTCAAGCCACTCCATTCGATCCCCAAGCCAGGGGCAGTGCATGATTCAAGATGGATATGACCAATGGCTTGGTTGTGTTTTGTCAGTCGGGCCTATGGGTGCACAAGGAACATGATGACTACCAAATCCAGCACGGGACACCATTGGTTTTCACTGTTCTTAGGTGAGCACACTGCGCTATTGCCATGTCCCAAAGGTGTGCACTAGACTAGTATTTCTAAACTGGAATTATTGCATGTTAAGAGTATTGTGCCATCCTGCATCAAATGTTCCGTGGCAAGCTGATTGTATTGGTGAAGCACAAGTGTGTTGTGCATAGTGGTGTCAAAAAGTTGCCCATTGATGTGTATGGCATGCTGAAGTTGCAAGAACATGTTTGGTCACGCCTTTTGGCAAACTGCTGTGAAAGTAATCGTGATTCTCTGCATTTGTTGCACCTGTCATTGCCTGCAGATTGCAGGGACATTTTGTGTTGTTCTATAAGCAAACTGTTATCAAGAAATTCACCACATGTGGGGCGCTGTGCCTTTAAAGAGCTCTTCACAGACTTTTGCATTAAGGAATGTAGACTCACTATCCTTTGCCTCAGTGGTGGGGTGCCTGCTTGTCCATGATTTTGTTTCATCTTTCATTTGATCTCCTTACATATGGAAGTTTCAGTGTACTTGTCTTCCGAAATACACTGCTGTGCATTTGGATGTGATATGAAGACAACATGGACTGCTGTGCATGAGCATCTTACCCATGTCCAGCCATGTCCCCATCTATGTCAAACATCCTCAAATGCATCTCGATGTAACGGATGGCCCTATGTGACTGTTTCTAAATGAAGAATTGCTGTGGTGGATGAACAACTTTATGGGGCAAACGATGTGGATGGAATAATGCTCTCCATTGCCTTTTGCAATTGCAATGCAATGCCTTTTTAGTCCTGACAATGTGCTCAAATTTGTCACGATCCTGTGAAAGATGGGCAACGCATCATACCTACTGTCAGTAAAGTACCTTATGCAGCACTGTGCACAGTGGTTTATGGGAATCCGAACACTTTATCAAGCAAATGTGATCCTGCTGCATGGTTGTGTTGACAAGATATGCTGAGAAGTATACATACTACCCTGCTCAATATCTGACTAGGTGCGAGGACCACTTTGGCTTCTTTGGCATCACTGGGTCCCTCCAGGATGCTGACACGGGACCATACTGGAGACTGGTCAGAAACGTCAGAAACAGCATCGGTGAGGAAGCAAAAACATTTGCAGACAAGGAAAAAGCCTCGAAGGATAAGGAGAAAGATGCCAGTCCAAGCAAGGACAAAGGTGCCCAAAATTCCAAGGAGGAAAAGGGACAACTACACCGCAAGCGAAAAAAGAGGGAGGGGGATTCTGACGAGCTGAGAGACGCCAAGATGTCTTTGCAGTCATCCGTTGGCAGCATGTCCAAGGGAACCACTCCAATCGTTGTGAGGGGAACACCCTGCCCTTGGGGCCCGAGAGGGCCAGGTGAGAGCTACTGTTGAGGAAGGCTCCCAAGAGTCCCTTCTTAGTTGTGTGTGTCGGTGCATTTTCTGTCTCATTGGTGCACAAGGTGCACATCGTGTGTGCAAGGCGGAGGGAGCAGGCCACCATATTTGTCGCTGCAAAACGAATTGCAAGTTTGCCAAGAGCCTCACACGAGTTGAACGCTGTTCCCTTTGCTGACCACACCATTCAGAAATGCTCAAAACAGTGGAATATTTAGTTTTGGTGTCATCGCAGCCATTCATTGCTACCAAATGCAATAAACGATGATATTCACAATTCAAATGTGGAATTTCTGCATAATATGTAAATAGGTGGCGGATGGCGACTGGTATGCTGTTTGGGGCAGTCGATCATTGCAACAACGTAAAAGATGGGTTCACATTGACCTGTTATCTTGTTTTCTTTGAGAACTAGGGGAGCAGAATGGCTGGAGTGCAATTCAAGTAAAGGTTAAAGTCGAGAAAGAAGATCTGCCAACTGGCTTAGCCGCCCAAACGCTGGTGTTATCAGGCGAGTAATGCTATTGTGGTGGCATTGATCATCAATGTACTCCGTGATATTCATTCGGGGGATTAGACTGGTTGAGTGGACACGGTAAACAAGCATCTGGCACCAGAGTGGCGAATATGGACACAGCAACATGCGATTAGTGTTTGTTGGATGCCCCAGGATCACAACCACCTCTGTACATAATGTGCCAACAATGGCCGTGCCAAGGACACTCTCTCTGCGGAAACAGTGGTGGACTAGGCCAATGGGGAAGCCCCTGTTGAGCAGGAATGCGTGTCAGACTCCTTCCGTGTGCTAAGAGTTGGCGCAGAAGTTTCTAGTTGTGATAGAATGTGTACGCAGCACAGAGCGACACAATCGGCAAGAAATGGCGGAACGAGTTGATGTTGTCATGGACATTGTTATGCCCTACGTTTCCTGGCTGTCATCGCTTGCAAGGTACAAGGGCATTGTGTTATCTTTTGAAGCCAGCTTGCCACATATGAATTGAGTTTCCAATACCATCATCAGTTGTTGTTGGATGTGTTTTTTTTGCTTTCATTTGTTGAGCAGGTGTGAACTCTTTTGACTGCATTCATCAGAAATACATGAAATGCAAGGCACTTGCACTTCTGAGGCAATGAGCGGCTTCGTCGAGTTAGCTGTGACAGTTTTAGGTGCCTGTGATTGTTCGTTGCCTGCCACTTGCACAAGTTGAGATGGATGCCTGATCCATTAATATGTTGTTATCCCAGATGGCCCCACAAGCCAACCACTTCATACATCTGTGGAGGTGAAGAAAGAGGCACCGGAGTTTGCCAATGGGGCTTTCTCACAAGCCACAGAGACACCACCAGGTCAGCTGGCACATTTTTGTTGGATCATTGTCCTGTTGTCCATTTTGTTCTCCATTCAGAAGCAATCTGTCTTCTTCCCTGTACTGGCACCCAGACATCTGTACTGGAGAAGCCGAGGGTCTGGATATGCCTATACTCAATATTGCTCTTTTAGATACACTGATGAATCAATGTGCGATTTGCCGCTGGAATGTGATGTGGCTCCACACAGAATCTGTGAAACATCATTTCAGTCACCGTTGGCTCACAAGTGCATTTTGATGCATTAGGCGGCCTGGGGCAACAGCCACTCATTGTGGTCCCTGTGTTTACTTGTAAAGCGAGCCCAGGCACATGCATGGAGTTGAAAGCTGATGGCGAACATAAGCGGATACTCATGAATTGCTGATCACCGTTTTGCTACAGCGCCCCACTGCCGAACACTGGCACAAGAAACTCCCATTTGACAGTGTTCTTACTTACTATTGAATATGATCGTGGAATGACCACTGGATTCGTTGCCGTTTCGCCACTGAAAGTGCGGCTGGCCACAAACCCCGAAAAAGGGGGACGACAAAAACTGTAGTTCATTGCCCAGAAGGGTTTTGAGTCCTCGATCAAAAATGCTTGTGAGACACTATAATGTTGTCCACGAAATTCGAAGGCTAAAACATGTCCATGCCCATCGAAAGCCTTCCAGCGAAACCCGAGGACGCCCCGGGAGTGCAGGTGTGACGGTTCTCCAATCCCTTAGAACTTTTGCCTTTTACAAGGATTTGCTGTGGGTTGCTTGGAGACTCGATATCTAAAGGGAGCATTGTGTCATGAAATCGTGCGTCCATGAAGGTGGACTCTCGCTGTGCATTCTGTTGCTGCGTTTCTTGAGCTTTGCAGTTCTTTTTGTCGTTTTCGTTTACTTGACGATACTGGACACGAAACAGGAAAGCGACACAAGAAGCAGCACAATGAGGTGGACTCGCGAGAGGAATCAGGCAGCCAAGCGCCGCAGCTGGCAGGTGGGTGGTGGCAGGGTTTGCACCCCCTGAGCTGCCGTCCGCTTTGTTTTGTGTATTTGTATGTGCAATATTGTGGCATGCCTGGCACATCAAAGACAGTTGGCCACAATCAACTGTCGACATTCACATGATCACTTTATCAGAGCTTGTCGTGATTTTGTACGTACAGTCACCATAAGTTTACTTGCCTATTTACTCGCTTCATGACCGGCCCTGGACGTGGCTATGATACCTTTTGATGGGTCGTGTACTGGGGGTGTGGCACGGACGGTGACGTGCAAATCTTTGTCGTATCACCATGTGCAGGAAATCGTCTTCTTTCTGTTTGCTTTCTCTTCTCTATTTGTTAGGCATATCTTGCTGTCTTGTTTGCGTTGCCGAACTGCCGCCCGAGCAGTGCACTTGTCTAACATGGCTTTTGTTGCGTTCTGTGGCTGTTCCTGCCCGTTCTTCGCAGAGCGCCCAATGCGGCCGCAATGCGGCAGCCACATCGTTTAATCTCGAAAATGTGCGGTGCTGAGTGGCTTTTGCTCTTTTACCCCCGATCTCGCAGGCCTTGACTTGAAGCTCAACGACCTGCTGGATAGAGGGGGCAGACAGCCAGAGGAAGGGGTTGACGGCTCAAAGAAAAAGAAGAAGAAAAAGAAAAAGAAAGGAAGGGAAGATGGTGCGCCGAATGACGGCGGCAGCAGTAACAAGGCGTCGTTGAACGGGACGTCAAATTTGTCGACGATCAAAGCGGACACCAGTAATAGTGTGGGGGTCGATGTGAAGCTGAAGCAAAAGCAGAAGAAAAAACAAGAGAAGACAGAGGAGCACAAGGTAAAGGAGAAAAAGATAAAGAAGAAGAAGAAGAAGAAGAAGACGATGATGATGATGAAGGAGATGAAGGTACAGGAGAAGACAAAGGAGGCGGAGGCGGAGGAGAAGAAGACAAAAGTGAAGAAGAGAAAGAAACGGGACAAGGAGGAAGTGGCCGGCACGTAGGTGTGGAGAGGATCGAAATTCGTTTTTGCCGACTGCAGTTGATTACATAATATAACGAGGCACCACCATTGCAGATTGGAGGCAATTCTGGGTGGCGTCAGACGGCCTCAGCTCGTTGCATGTCCTCAGGTGCTGGCTTGCCCTTGTTGTGGAGGACTGAGGCAGGTGTGAAGTGTTCCGTTCACGAGATATCATTTTATGCCAAGTTTGGCATGTTTTCATCACGAACCTGAACCTGCACCAAATGGTCTGCCTCGATTGGGTAATGGACGTTTGCGCTGACCTGGTATCGACTTGGTGGGGCATACGATTGAATGAGTTCTTCTGCTGGGAATCGGCACGTCAGGGTTGGGAAATAGATGCGCTGGGTGGGCGAATGTATCACAAGACTGCGCTCAAAGTCTGGAACTCTAGCCTTCAGCTCTGTGTTCTGTTCGCTGTCCTTTCCTCCACCGAATAGGGCAAAATCGCCAAATCCACGCACGACAGGGCACCTGAGGTTCCCGTCGGCCTCTGCCCTGCCCGCACAAAGTAAGCACTTGGGTGCCCATTTGAAGACAAACGCGGTTCACTCGCTCCCCCGAATTTCTGTCAGAGGGACTGCACCTACACGCCCCAGAATTTGAACAAAAGATCAGAGCTCTCTGGGTGGAATGTCGGCAACCTCAGCACCTTCGTCACACTGATTATCATCCAGCAGGTTGGCGCTCAATGCGGCAGAAAAACCCCAAACGTCAATCAAGGGTGCTCCAGAATTTTCTAGTAATCCAAGCGCAAGACACTCAGAATGCAAGGAGATGACTTCCGTGACAAAGAGAGACCATGGCAGCCTCACTATATGCCTAAAGAACCCAAAGCCATGCAGTTGTGAATCGCAACTTGTGATGCCGGGCATAGCTCCAGTACGCGGCAGCGCGCGTCACATAGGAACACCGGTGTCAAACACGTTTGGAAAGCACCCTGAAGTACTGAGAAGCACGCAGGTTGCTGTTGCGCACATGCGCTTGCTTTGGCAAGGGGTACAGCTGTGCGCGACCGGGCGCATTGAATGCAGAAAGGTTTGGCGAGTTGGACTGCGTTGTTTTTTTCCGAGCAATGCCCGTTGATCGAGCCGGGACGGCCGTGGCTGGCCATGGTGCTCCCGATGGGGGATGGCAGACACACGGCCGAATCGCCGATTGAGACGTATCGAGGTCGAAGCTGCTGGAGGTTTTCTGGAAAACGGGCAGGCCTTTCAACCTGCGTGGTCGGCTGTGTGGCGGAGCACCGTGAGCTCGAGCGAGCACGGGTGCCGTGGATGCGCGGAACGGGAGGTTGCAGGGCTGATGCGCATGGCATGCAAATGTACTGCAGCTGGATTTGTCATCCTGGCAAGGTGTTGGAGAATTCTGGCGCCCTGTGGCATGCAAGCTGCCCAGAAGTGTGCCCATAGCTCAGAGCAAGATGGTTTGTCATGGAAGGCTGGGTGCCATCAGTCAGAAAAATGGACTTGTGAAAGTTGATCGAATCTGGATTTGAAAGGATCAATCAGTTGCAAATTAAACTTGCAACAGGCTGTTGCTATCCCAAGTTATGTAGAGGTGTTTTGAAGAAATCATTTGCAAAAGATTTCACCTCGAACAGATCCTTAATGAACAAGATATGGCATTTTATGTGCAATGGTGCCGTTTTGGATTGGGGGGGGGGGCCTGTGCGACCTGCCATAGGATGTGGTGAGACGGGGTCAGGAGGGGAGCATGGAGGCGCCATGTGTTGTTTGATGGGAATATGGCCCGTAGGGCATTACATGGCCGGGAAGTGGGGCGCATCGGTGTGAATCGGGGTGACACGGCAGTGTGGCAGAAAGATGCCAGGGAATCAAAAGATGTTGTTCCGAAAGGGGGGGCATTTCAAACTGTTCTATGGCCATTTTTGTGACTGCCTTGTACAGCTGATGAGTCACGGCCAGGATCAAAGGATTCCCTTTACCAGTTAGGCCCAACCCAAATTCCCAGGCACAAGCAACTGATGGACAACGTACAGCCCATAATTAGGCCAACGAAAGCGGCACAAATTGACTGAAAATGAGCGGGGTTATAGGCGGACCCAGCAACTACCCTACAAATCGAGGGGGACTGCCCAAGGGTCTGACCGTGTTCCTCTCGACCCTGTGCACGCCTATTTCTCTCTTTTCTCTCTGAGTTCCACAGAAGCTCAGTTGTCGTTTTATGCGCGCCAATTCCCTGGCCAGGCCAGCCAGCTGCAAAGATTCGCCATGTATAAAAGACCGTAGTATACGCTGGCACAGATCGTATATCCTCCAAGACAACCTTGCGGTTAATACTGGACCAAATGCACACAGTTGTATACAGATTAAAGTTAAGGATAAATCACTAACAATCTTCCAGAGCTTAAGCAACGGGTCGGATTTGATGGACAAATCCAGCCACTCCTTTAGATAGTTGCCTTGACTACGTACACAATCTATAGACACCAACACATCACCAGAGTATATTTTGATGTCCAGTTTATTATGATTCCTCTTCGTTTCTTAAGTCCTTATGTGTTTCAACTTTCAAAGACTTTCTCGGACAGCTCTTTCCAACTTTTTCGCAGCTGACGAGCTTGACCCTTTCTTAGAGATTGCCTCTGAGTCTCCTATGTATTTTTCTGTTGATTAATCTTCAGAGGAGCTGCAGGGCACTCAGATGTATTGGTTTTGGGAACAGGCGTTTGAATGCTAGTACCATTGTTCAACTCTTTAGGAGTCTCTTCAGAATGACTCATGCTTTAGGACATGCGTTGTGCATGCTTAATGGAAGAAGAGATGGGATGTGTATAACGGTAATTCCTGCAATGATTTTGTTTGATTATGGTTCCCGCCTGTTTACTCTATACTGGACCTCACTGAGGCAGTACCCTAACAAGTATCTGAAGATGTTTACAAAGAATTAGACCAAAGTTCAATCGCCTTTTCAATGTCAACTTACCTTTTGGTCCCTTCGGACCTAGAGAAACACCATTCTCTTTATGCCCAGTAGACCTGCGCCTCCTATCACTCTTGTTGGTTATACGCTGAGCGTTGCACTAGCTTTGTATGCTTCTGAGCTCAATACTTTGGTCTTTTACTTCAATACTTTAGTGGGAAGCCAAAAGGCTTCCCCACAAAGTTCTGGGCTTGACCTGGGACCCCATAGGTTTTTCCCAGTAGTTCCAAGCCTCGGGAATGGGCAGAACTTACAGCTGGTTTGGGGACCTGCACGTTTTCCCAATAGACCAACTGTCATTCACTGCCAACCCTTAAGTCAGACACTCATTAAACTGAACCGAAATATAATTACAGAGTGGTCCTCCACGAATGACAACCTGGCTTACCACTTATAAGGTCCTAGATCTAGTTCCTGTTTCCTAGTTCCCTTGCCTATTGGCTCAGGAGCTGGTCGGGTCGAGCTGCTTTTCCAAATAGGTCCTACCCTGCTATTTATAGCCCGCAGGCTCCCCCACCCCCTCCTAGGAGATTCCATAACCAATTCCCAAATATTCGGGATCATTCTCTGATCCCCAAGTCCTTTCCAAGCCTGCCCCATCAATGACCATACAGTACCACCCTCAATTCTGCCATCCAGCGCCCAGGACCAGATCATGCCACCATCACCCAATCAGGGCCAAATCAACAGCTTACTTACGCTCCCCTTACTATCATCGCTCACTCTCTTCCTGGTATTCTTATTCGCTACTCATCATTTTGACATACGGCTCACCCAGCCTGATTCAACATTCGAATTGGCACGTCATTTCAATCATCATAACCAAGGCCAAGTTACTCGGCTGTCAATCATCACCATATCCTTACTTTTAGGTATTGATTTACACTTTATCATAAACAGCAGTACCTCAAACAATCTTAGGTATTATCGCCTAGTCATCCCCACCGTTCTCCGCATGCCCATCTGCATCAACGTTGGGGGCCATGACGGTCTCCATGTCATCGTACACAAGTAGGTCAGCCTCGTTGGCACTATCCTCAATCACCATGTAGCCTCTCTGCACCTCCCCTGCGACCACCGTCACCTCCGCCTGCTCCGCACCGACTTTAGCTACGTCCTCGCCTCCAACGCCTTCCTCCAACTTTGACCTTGCCATTTTTCCTCTGATCGTGCATGCTCCAAGCTTTCTGCCGCCTATGATCGCTTGACTCTGCCCTCGCCTGCTTCCCCATGCCTCCGCAACTAGCGCCAGCACCTTGATCACGCCCTTCATCGTTGAGCAGGCCTTCAAATACAGCACCACGCCTAGCCTTCTGTCAAGCCATAGACTCTGACATTCCTTGGGGCCATAGCAGGTTCACCTGAGCATGCAAAGTCCATGCATGACATGACAAGTCGCGGCCATGCGAGTGGCACTACCACGCCCCTTCAACTTCGCCATCATCTTAGCGCCTTGGCAGCCGCACTGTCACAGCCATACTTAAGTGCATCGCTGCAAGTCACCACCATCGTGTGTGTGCCAGCCGTTTCGCAAGCCCCATCTAGCTGCACGCGCAACGCCGCCTCCAAAACGGCCCCAAGGGCCAGCTCCAATCGCTCCGTACGGTGTCCAAGAATGGCATGATGTATTACTGCACATGTCCGTCACGGACATAGTGCGGGACGTACAAGGACGCGATTTTACATCCCCCAACCCACTGAGATGATGCATGCCGCGGGAATGCCAACAGCAGGTGTGTCACCT
This sequence comes from Ostreobium quekettii, assembly GCA_905146915.1. Classification (NCBI taxonomy): domain Eukaryota; kingdom Viridiplantae; phylum Chlorophyta; class Ulvophyceae; order Bryopsidales; family Ostreobiaceae; genus Ostreobium; species Ostreobium quekettii. The sequence continues at coordinate 28,028 of CAJHUC010000831.1, read as the reverse complement.
GGGGTTGATGGTAGACTTGTCGACCCTGAGCCTATATGAGACTAGTATTCGGATAATTCAACATCAAGATCAGGCCAACATTGGACTAGTGAGGGGCCAGAAAGCCCTTTGATGCATGGTTGTCATGTTTCTGATCCTAATACAACAACGTTTCAAGGATATTTCTCTGCCCCTTTATTCCGCTCTTTCCTTGTTGTATTGCCTACGCTGGGTATGCTACATTTGGATATTTTTTTAGTCAGAAAGCTGATCTTATGATTATACAGGCGCCCATCCAGGGTCCGCCTCTTCATACCCGCACATCCCTAAACGATGGGACGTTTCCCTTTAATTGTGCATCATACCCCAGAGAGCAAAGCTTACTGAATTTCATTGCAAATTTAGCAACAACATTGGTCCAAGCATCTACTAGAGAATATCTTCCGCACTATCATTATTAAAATATTTTATATTTGACGGGTCTATGGAGTATCTATTTTCAGCAGCGAGCTACTGCCAGAACGTGCTATCCTAGATAGTTGAAGTTCCATTTTCAAGAAGTCAAATGCCACAACTTATCATGTCCTATCCACCGATCATCATACAATTGTGTTCTCTCTTTGCACACAACTGTTTATCAAGGGCTACTTGTTTCTTCTTCTTCTCTTTTTTCTCTCAATCGTAGTGTGGAAGCAAATTAGAGCCATTGTCGGGTTTTGGCAGATGCCCTTTTCAGGCGTGTTCTTCTGCAAGCGGGCAGAAGCCATCCAACGATTTCATGGCCATACAATAGCATGCCCAAAGGGCAACCTGTAATAGAACATGTAGCCATCAACACGCAATTTTGGCTCATAGATGTCAGAATTACACTGCCCTCAGTTATGCACACAAATCATGCCTAACCAACTTTACAACCCGTGGTATATCCCTTTTCCTTCTTTCATACCCCAGTCAGAACCAATTGTCCTATCTCGTCGTTTTTAGTCCGCTGCCCACGTTAAGCACAATGTACCCATTTTCTTGTGTTTCTCCTATCTCATAATTTAGGGACAATTTCGGCCAGTATCTAGCGTTCCCCATTGGGCACCTTCCTCATGTCAGAATAATTGACTTTTCTTCTCAGTTGGAGCTTTTGTACTTGAGCATGTGGTGATCCCAACTCTCGGCTCATGATTTCTAGATAGCAACATATATATTATTTTCCCTTTTATAGTTATATTCCGTCATATCAGTATTTGTAATTTATTATTCTCTGATGCTGTCCATTATATTTAACAAAACTCCAGGGAGATTACAAGTACTAGGGGCGTGGACAACGCCGTGGGGCAGTCTCAATTGTTGCACTCGGCATGACAGTTGTCAAAACGACAATGTGGGGTCCGTGTGTTTTGCACGCGGTTGGTATAGGCGTTTGGCTTGGCTGCCTGACTCCCTTGGCTATGCATGCAATGTTTGCCACAGCTTGAGAATAAAAGCGCTTAAACTTTTCAAAAGTCCCAGCCAGTTTGGACCATGCCTTGAAGCCATTTCCTTGTTGCTCAAGACTAGAACTGTTACGCTTTCGTCCTTGGTGGGTCGGGACACCAGTACTTTAGGCTTTCTGGAGAAAAACCCCTGGTGGAACAATCGGCCTTAGGCAGGGTTCGAACTCACAGCAAGGTGGACCGGTTTCGGCGTTCGCCACAACGCCTCATCAGCACCCTTGTACTGGAGTTCTCCCATTGGTATTTATACTTTTTTTGCCACATGTGGCTGCTCCCACTAGGCCTCACGGCCTGGACCGTAACAAGAACCTCTAGCGTTGTCTAGTTGCCAGCCAGAATTTGCCAAGTCTTATTGCTGCACAACCTTGTTGAGGCGGAGAGAAGTGTTTTCCATATTATACACAGACGTGCTGTGGACAAGGCAGCCCTAACCTATGGACCTAACTTGCGTTTTCACATCTTTGAATATTAAAGAGCAGTTGTGACTAGTTGAGGCGCTCTGAGCGGCAGCTGTGACGGTTTGCACAGGCATATTTGCATGGTTGGTTATGGGACGTTTGCTCCCCTTTTGAAGCTTCCTCCATCTCCTGCCACAAAAATGCTAACGGGTTTAATATAACAACCTTTCGTGCAAAATGTCAGTAAGGTCCGAAAGGGTGCGCTTGTGGGCAACATCGCGATTATGTGCTTTTTGGGGCAAAACGGTTGTGCTCAAGATTGGCCATCAGAAAACAATGAAATTTGTGCGCAACATAGCCATTTCTGAGTGCGGAAAAAGAGAACAACCTGCACGCCTTTACAACACCAGTTCTCATGCTTTACATGACCAGCTCAACAACGTTGTTAAAAGAAAACAAGTACAATATGGGTGCCGCTCCCCCCCCCCACCGACCCCACTCCTCAACATCACCCCCACCACCCTTACAATCCACTGCGCCGCCCCACGTGCTCACACCCCTCTGACAGACCACCCCCGTGCCTTCCCCCTCGCCCCGGTCCGCCTCTCCACCGCCTCGCCCCTCTCACTTCTCCACAACCCGGGCCGCCCGTTCTCCCTCCATGAGGCGGGCCGGTGGCCGGTATGGTGCGTGCGTGGGCCAAGGCTACATATTATGTGAGATATGGTTGTTCACTCACGCAGAAACAACAGAAGTGCAGAGTACAATAAGAAATGCAGAAAGAATCCCAATAATCTTGGCAAAACTGATGAAGACTGAATGATGACTGACTAAACATGTTACACACACCGGCCTAATATGGGGGACGCCCTACTAACGGCCCCTTGGTGTGGGGGACGCCCTGCCCAAGGTATGGTAATATATCCCCCAACCCATTTATCCGATATGGGAATAGGTTGGGGTGGTCCCGCCTAGGTCCCTATAAGGATCTAGGTGCCCGGCAAGGCGGGTCCGCAGCTCAAAGAGGGCAGGAGCCCCACACCAATAATTCTCATGTACCAAAACGCTAGTAACTTAGAACTGTGGTATATCGTATGCTGACTGTTGGGGGGTCCAACCCTGGGGGTATCCCAGAGCATAGTCTCTACTCACTCAGAGTAAGCCCTAGGATCCAATCAGTGGGTATTATCCTTCCCACACCAACAAGGTGTCAGAGTGGCTTCACCAGAATAGTCTTTACAAACCATTTCTTCCTAGGTTAACAACAAAGAATTTAGGAATACTCAATGAGTATTTACTCACCCCTCAAAAAAGAGGCCTCCATGCCACACCCCTGGGAATGCCATTGGTTAATCAGGACTGAACTTTCCTATCTCCCGTGCCTGAGAAGGACTACTCAGAAACGGCCTCCGTGCAACCTCACCAACCAAGCCATGTTACGCACAAGCCTAGTGTGGGGGATACCCTGCCATGGTCTCCTGGTGTGGGTGTCCTGCACACTGGCCTGATGTGGGGGACGCCCTACTAATGGTCTCTTAGCGTGGGGGATGCCCTACCCAAGATATAGTAACAACACTCCAACCAGATTATACAATATTATATGATACGGGAGTAGGTCGGGGTGGTCCCGCCTAGGTCCCCGTAAGGACCTAGGTACCCGGCGAGGTGGGTCCATGGCTCAAAGAGGGCAGGAGCCCCACACCCACAATCTTTGCACATCATTTGGTTTCAGAGCCACCTGAGGGTGGCCCACTCACTTGTACTATGCGCGGAGGCTGGGACAATGCCATGTGACTCTGTCCCTAGCCTCCTCTTCCATGGAGGCCGAGGAGTCAGCAGAGGTGGGCTGTTATGCATATCGGCTTGATGTGGGGGATGCCCTACTCATGGCCCCTTGGTGTGGGGGATGCCCTACCCAAGGTATGGTGATGTACCTCAAGCCACTTAGTGATATTGTACGATATGGGAATAGGTCGGGGTGGTCCCGCCTAGGTCCCCGTAAGGACCTAGGTGCCCAGCGAGGCGGGTCCATGGCTTAAAGAAGGCAGGAGCCCCACACCAATGATCTTCACGTATCATTGGTTTTGGAGCCACCTACGGATGGCCCACCACGATGGCCAAAAAGCCTGGGTAAGAAGCAAGCGCAGCCCTCCCTGGCCTCCTCCACAATGGAGGCTGGGGAATCTGACTCGTCAGCTCGAGAGGGCACCCCAACATCCCGAGAGGGAAGACCGACATTTGGGGTCGGTCAGCAAGAAGGCGCAGCCCGTGAGGGCATGATGGAGGTTGAGCCAGTCCGAGAGGACCAACCTGGGCCGTCAGCATGCCAAGCGATGGAGGGAGCTGAGGACCAATTGGTTGCAATGGGTTGCAACCCATGGCAGAAGCCGAGGCCAAAGAGAGCCAGGAGGGGGCGGCAATTGAGAAGATGGCCGCCCTACTACAAGACCCAGGAGTCATGGCCCTCCTGAAGAAGATGGCCGCATCCACCGTGGCCAAGGCCCAAGAGGCCCGTGACCAGGAAGCAGCATCCCGGATCGCGCAGCTGGAGATCGCCGCGGCCTCTGCACATTGTCAAAAGGAAGCAAGGCGACATGAAATAGCCTTGAAAAAGGCAAAGGATAAGAGCCGAGAAGCCGATGTCGCCCATGCTTTGGCGGAGGAGCAGGTAGCCAGTCTCAACGACCGGCTGCACAAGCAAAAGGAGCGTGCACCTGAAGCCAAGGAGCGGATTGTGGAGCAGCCCAAGCAACCCAAGAGGGTACCGAGTCCGGCGGTGGCAAAGATGCCGATGATTCCAGAAGCTCAAGGGGCTGAGGACTGGAAGACCATTAGACGAATGAGCGCAAAACACAAGAGCCCCACAACAAGCGAGGTCTGGAGATAGCAGGCTGAGAGGGCTAGAGTTACGGGCCTACGGGCTGATGTTGCAGGCCCTTCGGCCAATGATCCAGGCCCTTCGGCCCATGATCCAAGCCCCATGGCCAATATGCCAGGGCCCTTGGGCAATGTTCCCATTAAGCGGGTGAAGTCGCAAGTGTGCGTAAAAGCCCTGACCGATGGCGATCGAACCAGTGAGGAGTCGCTCACTGAGAGTGCCCGTGCAGTATGTGGGTGTAGCCCAAGCATGCTGAGAGGCCCGGATTGGAGTCCTCGGAGACCGGCTCTGCCGGAATGGGGACCGAATGAGGAAGAGCGGATATTGGAATTTGAACCAGTTGCCGCCAATCCTTACAACAGGCAGCAAAAATGCCAAGCCGTGTGGACACGTTTCCATAGTGAACGGCTGAGCGACCTAGTTGAGGGCTGGAGAATGGCCTAACAAGCTTTCGTGCAAAATGTCGGTAAGGTCCGAAAGGGTGCACTTGTGTGCAACCTTGCGATTATGGGTTTTTTTGGGCAAAATGGTTGTGCTCAAGATTGTCCATCAGCAATCAAGGAACTTGTGCGCAACATCACCATTTCTGAGTGCACTAAAAAAGAAGAGGATAAACGCCTTTAAAACACCAGTTTTCATGCTTTATATCACAAGCTTAAGAAAGTTTTTACCAAAAGAACATGTAAAACACGGGTTCCGCTTCCCCCCCCCCCCCACCGACCCCGTGCATTGACGCACTAGGATAAGCAATATTCGCCTGTGTTTGTGCGCGCGGCGCGTGCAAAGGTACGCCTTTTTTGTGCGCAATATTGTGGTTTTCTTGTCCGTTGGGTGACCCGAAAATGCTCTGTTTGTGCGTACATTCGTTGTTGTGGTGTTTTTCTTGCATTTTGCTTGTGCACAAAATGCATGTTTTGTTGTTTTCCATGACCCCCTTACCGACATTTTGCACGAAAGGTAGTTGCCTCTGAAAGGTTTGGAATGAGGTTGACCACCACATAAGCTGGTGAGGATCCAGCAGCGGTATGGCCCCAGAATAGCAACACAGATCACCCGGGAGGATCCCAACTGGCCAGAAAGGATAGCCTTTGCGTTGAGGCACATTCCTGAGCCTTGGGATTTGAGTGACGGCAGCCCTGAGAGGCCAGATCTGCAAGACCCCCACAAAAGATGGGAGGAAATTTCAGAATTGTCCATCTCACCCTGTGCATCCCCATTACCGGGAGATATATCCACTAGGGCACAAGTGCACAGGATGGAGAAAGAGAGAAGACATGCACGCAACTGAGATCGGTTTGCACGTGCCAAGTAGTTTGATGAGCAAAAAGCTCATAGAGATTATTGACGTAAAGAGCAAAAGGCTCTGTGGCGAGAGAGGGAAAAACAATTAAATCCCAAGAAATACGAGCAGAAGCGAGTGTGGAGAAAATAGGGGAGAGCTGATTTTCGTCGCTACTTCATGTCTGCAGGCGGAAGCCAAAAGGCCCAACGGGTTGAACCAGTAGAATCGTGGATGAACTGGATCCCGCTACTCAAGCTAAAGCCTTTGGGCAGCTTGAGAAAGGGTCAACTAAACGAGCCCCCCGTGAGGAGGAAATGACTCAAATGAAACCCCGATGGGCGGATGAGTCCAGTAGTGGAGACAGCGGGGTAAATCGCCCAGCTCGTTTTGCAGCACTTGCTCAGCCTGAGAAGGCCCCAAGTCTGATGGAGTCAAAACAGCCTGAGAAGGCGTCCAAGCCCAAAGCGGCAGTGAAGAAAGACACAGGTAAGATCCCTAACAAAATTGTTAGGAGATCTGCACCTGCACCTCGTATCAGAAAGCAGTCCGAATTTGGTGATTCTGCTGGACATGACGAGGTAGTGTATATTGGCTCAGCAGGCCCACCAGCCCGTCCTATCCCTCTGGAGCAGCAGGAAATTTTCGCCGCAATAAAAGGACAAGAGGAGGCATTGGAAAGGGCCAGGGCTAAGGCCGATTGGCAAGCGCAGCTGCTGGCTACTTTGGGAAAGGAAGATTTTGCTGCCTTCACAAAATTCAAAGAATTTCAGCGTGCCCAACAGCAGCAATAGCCTCAACAGTAGGTTCAAGCCCCCCCTCAAGGGGAGAGCAGCACTGGTCAGGTTACCCAGGAGATCAAGTATACCATGGGTAAACCTGACTCAGCCTATCAGAGGCAGCGCCAGCAGTACAGAGTGAAGGAGCCCCGATGGGCAACAGTAGGGCCAACTCCCAGGATCCAAGTACCTATAATTCAAGATGTCCATGGCTACTAAGACTCGATTGGTGCATTTCACAATGCTTATGGTGGGGTGTACTACAAGGGGTACTACCACCCTAAGGGCAGCGCAACACCATACCGTGCATCAGTCCCACCGGATGTCCTAAGGAGGATACCCACTAGCCTGCACCTCAATTTTGAGGCACAACAGAAGGCCTTGGAGATCCATGTTCCAGGGCTCCAAGAAGCAGCAACTGAATGGCACGCAGTGCAGAGAACCGGGAAGAGGATACCCCAGGAGGGAGACCCGCAAGGACAAGCTGTCTCGAGAGTGCCCATCCCTCAGGCAACTCAGCCAGCGCTTGCCACTGCTCGGCCTTACACTATGGGCCAAGGACCAGCGGGAGAGCCACAGCAACCCTATACTATGCAACAGAAAATTGTGGTGTTGCAGGCCACGTCTCCATTTGGACAGCTGGGGCCGTCCTCACAACCGCAGCCACAAATGGCGAGACAATACCAACCGCCCTCTCCATCCCATCAGTGGCCTGAGGAGGATGAAGAGGAAGAGGAGCTACTATTTGAAGAACCGCAGCTGCAGTATATGTAGGCCCAAGAGCCACCACATCAGGAGCAACAGGCCTTTATTGCAGTGGGCCTCCATATGGCAACAGACGGGCCACCGCCGGAAGACTACAACCCTTATGGTTCTGGATATTTGGGATTGGGCCAGAGTTACTTGACCACCACCCAGGAGGTACCTTTTGCTTCTGTGTGTCTGCAGCCCGAGAGGGCCATTCAGGTGAGCATGCCAAAAATGAATACTCAAGGCATTAAGCCACCTAAGTGGAATGAAGACAAGCATGCCTTGGCAAAATGGTTACAGAAAATTATTATGTATTTCAAAGTCACTATTGCACCTTGGAATTAGTGGGGATGGATAGCACTGAACACTCTTGAAGAGTCAGTGAAGCATAGCCTACTTGTGCAATTAGGTTACTTATGGGGAGTGACTATTGATGCAGAAGTGCTCTCAAGGCCCAACTTTCAAGGCTCAACATAAGCACTGCATACCATCCGCAGACGGATGGCCAGACCAAAATCATGAATCGGATTCTGGAGGATTACTTACGCAGCTATACGCGTTCTGATCAAAACGCATGGGACAAACTGTTAGCCATGGCCGAGTTTGCAATGAACAACTCAAAAAATAGTTCAACCCAAGAGACCCCATTCCATTTGAACTATGGTCGACACCCAAGGAGTCCCTTAGCTCTGGGGGTGCAAATTCGGAAGCCGTTGAAAGGCTATGACAATCCGGATGCCCGTGGCTTGGCAGTGGCCATTGTTAGGGCACAACAGCCTTATTTGAGGCGAAATGGTACACCCCTCGTGGAGGGATTACCAGCAGTGACACGATTTGATCAATGTGTCCAAACAGCGCTAAAAGAGGCCAAAGAGTGCTTAGAGAAAGCACAGGCCAGGCAGTCAAAGCATGCTGACCGCCATCAGAGGGAAGTGTCATATAATAAAGGACATGTGATCGTATGATCATATTATAAAGTGTCGTATGACGCCCTCCTTTCGAAACAACATATTACCCTCAAACACCCAGGAACGCAGAAATTACTACCTAGGTGGATTGGGCCCTTCACCATCCTCGACCGGATAGGTTCTGTTGCATATCGATTGGAACTTCCAGACAGCATAAGCAAGATACATCCGGTTTTCCATGTATCAAAGCTCAAGCCCTATAAGGCTAGTGGTAGAGTACAACCACCCCAGTCTCTATCAAGATCGAAGGGGAACTGGAGTATGAAAATGAACGTATCCTTGACAAAAGAGTCAAAAAATGCAGCCGACGGCAGGACTCTATTGAGTACCTTGTCAAGTGGCTAGGTTATGGACATGAACATAATAGCTGGGAGTCAGCAAAAGCAGTTGCAAATGCACAGGAATTGGTTCAAGCATTTGAAAATAGCAGAACTCCTATGATGCATGTGCAAACTGGTTGCAATACACGCAGTACGAAATGTACACATTGTCATAAGTCAATCTGTGTTGCTATCACAGGCAATGCTCCACTGGGCCCAGAGAAATACTGGGTACTGGGGTGCGAGATCGCATTCTGTCTTCAGGCATATGAATGCAATGTCCATAGCAATCATCCACGGAAAACGAGTGGAGGGTGATGGCCCACTGGTCAGGACATGTGACCATGCAAGAGGACGAGGCCGCCAGCCTAGCTATGTTCCGCGTGGACGAGGTTGCACATGGCAGGCTGGTGGAGGACATTGTGGCGGACGCACGGGGTAGCCCCTATGCGTGATCGACTTGTCCTGGGCTATAGCAGACCGAGAGGTCACCTTTAGGCTGAAAGGTCATTGTACTATATGTACATTGGGTTGACATTGAACATTCCAGTTATCAAGCTGAGGGAAGAGTTTTAATAAGGGTTGTTAGCAGACACACTGTCCATGTAACAACCACTCTTTTCCTCTTCCATGTAAATGTATCCATGTATTGGAATCAACTGAGCATGTGGCCAAGTGCACAGTCAATTGTTCCACACAGCAGGCCCACTGGCCATGCATGCATCTATTCCCATATCACCATATTGGGACGGGGACATCTCACTCCCTGAGGGGGACGAATGTTACGCACATCGGCTTGATGTGGGGGACGCCCTACTCATGGCCCCTTGGTGTGGGGGACGCCCTGCCCAAGGTATGGTGACATTTTGACCCCAAGCCGCTTAGCGATATTATACAATATAGGAATAGGTCGGGGTGGTCCCCGTAAGGACCTAGGTGCCCGGCAAGGCGGGTCCACGGCTTAAAGAGGGCAGGAGCCCCACACCAACAATGTTCACGTATCATGGGCCATCCTGGAATGGGGACGGACTAGGAATAGGGACAGGGACAGAACAGGAACGGACCGGAGTTCGTCCCCGTCCCTGGGCTGGAACGGACTGGGATAGATCTAGAACAGTGTGCAGCCATCCCAATTAACTCCCTTCCGTTCAAAATGTCCCATTGCGCCAAGCTACAAACCTATTAGGTAGCATATTTGCACAACGTCGATCCCACTATCGTGGAATATTGTTTCAATGCCATGTTATTAATTTCGCTGTATTTGGGCTGGTGCTGGCGTCACCCGCCACCATAATTATTATATAGATCTCGGCATTTTTGGTGCCTAAGCTTGCAGTTTCGCGGCAGAACCACAAGTGACGGTGTTGAAGGTGGCAACGTGAGACATAGCACTTCCATCGCATTTGTGATTGTCTGCCGCTAAAGTTTCCTTCAGGTGCGGTTATGTTACAACTCTTTGACATAAAATGGCTGAAGTATCATTATGATACCTGACGAACGAAGGCGGTAGTACATTGTAATGTTGGCAGCCAAGTCACTGGCGGCTCTGGCAGCCTACTTGCGGTTCCGCCATGGCGGAACCGCATCAACTGGCTAAACGTTGGTTACGGCCTGGTGCCCGCCACTGGATGTGAACCTGCCCCCGCGACTGCTCCCCAAGGCTTGGTGTCGGCCAAGCAAGAACTTGTATGCATCACAAAGTGGGAAGAGGAGATAAAACACACACGGCAACTTTAGCCCAAGGATATTACAAGTTTGGTACCACCCAAGAAGCATTCGTATACAACAATTTGTACAACATCTTTGAAAGATGGTTAATCCCCGCCAAGATCTGTGGAATGAAGGCGGGGAAGCTCCCGCCTTAGACACTCCCGCCAACATGGCCATAAGTGGCCATCTCCTCCCACCCACTGCTCATTCACCACTGCCGTCCAAGGGATGACCTCCTTTTGGCCCGTAAGGAACCACGGGTTGTTTAGTTGGACTTCTTCACTGATGAAGGAAGGGTTGTCAGGGTCGCAGTTCTCCACAACGCCTTCACAAGCGTAATGCTGCACTTCAAAGTGGCGCACGTCATATCCGTTTTCTTCACTGGGGTCGAATACCCTGGTGACTCTGGCGATGTCAAACACACGGGCCCAGGCATCGGCATCTTCGTCTGCCATCCGAATGGCGACAGTCACCCCGGGGGCAACGTCGTGTTCCGGTCAGAACGGTCTCACGTCGGCAGGTCTTGGGGCCCTGTGTGAGTGACCAAAGAATATTGCACGCTCTCCTGGGATGGGGCCCACGTCCCTATACAATGGGCGGGTAGAACTAGTCAGTAACTGGATGCCACATTGGCAATCAAACCACAACACTGATATGAAAGGTTGGATGTCACCAAAGGGGCAAAATGGGAAGAAACATACAACATGCAGTAAAGACCAAGACCACGCAATGACAGCCCCCGGGGCAGAGATGCCACGCAGGCAGTGTGCTGAGGGTCATTTATACAAAGGCAGGGTGTGTGTGCACGACAGATGAGCTGACGGGCCCAATGATTTTTTTAAGGATATGAAACAATGTGGCAGAGGTGGTATGTTGTGCACCAAAACCATCACACTTTTCCACTACGGGCCCAAGCTCAGTGGTGGGCCCCTGGCTAGGCACGGGCAGAAGGTCGTCCTCGTCCCCGCGGCCACACTCTGCCACCCTGAGGGATCCTCCCACTCGGTCGTCGACGTCCCCTTCCGGAAAGGTGGACCTGTGGTCCTCAATAAAGGTTTCCCACCACCGTATGGCATGGACGTAACGCGCCCTTAGGTCGGTGGCAGGCCCCTCCTCGCCGGACAAACCAGTTGTGGAGGCAAGTAGGCTTCTGAGCTTGCCGACGAACTTCAGTGCCCTCTCTCGTATCCCAGCGAATTGTTGGAGCGGCGTCCTTGGCTCCAGAGATAGGCTATCGAAAGAGGGTATCACAACATCCTCAAGGAACACTGGCCACCCGCCGCCCTCTGGCCGCCCCACCCAGGCCTGGCCGGGCAAGTCGTGTTCTCTACCGTACACCACAGGGCGGCCACCCTCCATCCAGAAGAGGAATGCGTGGTAGCACCTATCATTGCAGTCCGTGATGTCACACTTAGGACGGCAAGAAATTGCTCGGTTCGGAGTTTAGAGGTCCACACCGAAATCTGGCCGAGGTGCAGCTGGCGCAGCTATGGCACAAAAGGGAGCAAACCCTCCCAGCAAAAATATAATCATGTTCAGGTACACTTCCCCCCTCTTGGCACAGCGACGGTTCCGCGGTGGAGGAAACGTCAGTGCACCAAGAAAGGCGATTCCTCCAAACACGTATGGCCCCCTTTTGGAACAGTTGCGGTTCCGCGATCGCGGAACCGTCAAAGCAAGGAGAATGGGGGTCTCTCCGAGACCCCATGGCCACCTTTTGGCGCAGGTGTGGTCCCGCGATCGCGGAACCGCCAATGCAACAAGAATGGGGGTCTCTCCGGGACCACAAGGCCACCTTTTGGCACAGGTGCGGTTCCGCGATCGCGGAACCGTCAATGCAACAAGAATAGGGGTCTCTCCGAGACCACATGGCCACCTTTTGGCACAGGTGCGGTTCCGCGATCGCGGAACCGTCAAAGCAATAAGAATGGGGGTCTCTCCGAGACCACAAGGCCACCTTTTGGCACCACTTGCGGCTCCGCGATCGCGGAACCGTCAATGCAACAAGAATGGGGGTAACTCAGAGACCACAAGGCCACCTTTAGGAACACCTGCGGTTCCGCGATCGCGTAACCGCAACTGTGCCAAGAATGGGGGGTTTTACGAGCTCCCTTGGCCAGCTTCTGGCACACTTGCGGTTCCACGATCGCGGAACCGTCAATGCAACAAGAATGGGGTTCTCTACGAGACCACAAGGCCACCTTTTGGAACAGTTGCGGTTCCGCGATCGTGGAACCGCCAAGGCAACAAGAATGGGGGTCTCTCCGGGACCACAAAGCCACCTTTTGGCACAGGTGCAGTTCCGCGATCGCGGAACTGCCAATGCAACAAGAATGGGGGTCTCTCCGGGACCACAAGGCCACCTTTTGGTATAGGTGCGGTTCCGCGATCGCGGAACCGTCAATGCAACAAGAATGGGGGACTCTCCGAGACCACATGGCCACCTTTTGGCATATGTGCGGTACCGCGATCGCAGAACCGTCAAAGCAATAGTAATTGGGGTCTCTCCGAGACCACAAGGCCACCTTTTGGCACCACTTGCAGTTCCGCGATCGCAGAACCGTCAATGCAACAAGAATGAGGGTCACTCCGAGACCACAAGGCCAACTTCAGGTACACCTGCGGTTCCGCGATCGCGTAACCGCAACTGTGCCAAGAATGGGGGTTTTTACGAAGCTCCCTTGGCCAGCTTCTGGCACTTGCGGTTCCACAATCGCGGAACCGTCAATGCAACAAGAATGGGGTTCTCTACGAGACCACAAGGCTACCTTTTGGAACACTTAGTTCGCTGATCGTGGAACCGCCAAGGCAACAAGAATAGGGGTCTCTCCGGGACCACAAGGCCACCTTTTGGCACAGGTGCGGTTCCGCGATCGCGGAACCGCCAATGCAACAAGAATGGGGGTCTCTCCGGGACCACAAGGCCACCTTTTGGCACGGGTGCGGTTCCGCGATCGCGGAACCGTCAATGCAACAAGAATGGGGGTCTCTCTGAGAACACATGGCCACCTTTTGGCACAGGTGCGGTTGCGCGATCGCGGAACCGTCAAAGCAATAGGAATGGGGTTTCTAAGCCGCGATGTAGAGATGGCTGCGGTGAGGCCACCACTGGCCTGGGTGTGGTCCACACACACCTCTTACCTTCTTGACACGGCGTCTTCCTCGCATCGTCTCTCCGTCCCAAGTCCGGCAAACCTGCGCATGTTCCTGGGCTGATCGTCTTCTTGCACCCCGTCCCCCTGCGTCCGGCTGTTTTGGTACCGGAGGGCTCGCCGGTAGTCGTGCACCGCCTCAAGCAGGCGATTGTGCTTGTCCTTGGAGCCGACGTACCGCAGGTTCTTCCAAGCCCTCCCCGCGACGGCCATTAGGTCCTCGACATCGAGAGCCCCTCGTTCTTGATGGCCTTGGATACCAGAGAGAAACTCTGGTCTATCTCCTGGTGGGTATGGCCCACCGGGAGAAAATGGACTTCGACTTCCTGTAAAAAAACCACATTCAGTTCAAAAAGAAAACATCAGCTGACGGCTCTTGGGCCTAGTGTCTGGGAGCCCACAGCGAGGGATAGAGATGCAGTGTGTGTGTTTGGAATTATACAAACAAACATGTCCTTACACCAAGGATTGGGCGGCTCCCAAAGCACAACCACATTTGCGCCCACGCCCAAGCACCCCATCTCACCTTAAATAGGCCTTCGGCGAGGCACATGCCTGCGAAGCCCAGAAGGTAATGGTTTTTGTTGTCCTTGGCCGTGTTGTCCATTTGCAGGTCCAAACGAGGGGGGAGGTAGGGCTCTGGGAGACCGCGGAGCCTGCCGTCTTCTTGGGCGTCCCGGATGATCTTCGCCAGTGCCGTGAGGGTGATATTGGAACTGGCGGCCCACTGCGGCACCGACCAGAACCCATACCACCCCCTTGCGTAGGCTATTGCACCCATCAGCTTCACTGTCAGCGGGACACCGACATTGCCCCCTTTATCTTGCAGTGACTCCCGAGGCACGTTTGTTTTATTTTGATCCATGCCGTCCACATTGATCATGAGGACGGCGTCCCGGTTGCTCCTGGCATAGTCGGCCCTCAGCCTCATTGCCTCCCGTGCTTACCGCACATACTCCATGTGGTTGTTCTGTTTGGCGAGTAGTTGTTCCCGTGCCCGCTGGTTGTCGGGCCCCAGCAATCCCCTGATCTGTTGGAAGGAGACGCATTGGTCGCACTTGCTAAAGAGCTGATGTTTGTACGGCCGGATCTGTAGGCAGAGAGAAAGGCTTGGCGCGGATGAGGGTTAACTTATCCAAAGGGACTATGCAAGCGTGTACATTTCTGAGATGCAGGAAGCGCACACAACCAATGTTGCCCTTCTCGCAGACTGTCACCACATAGCAACAAGGACATTGTCAAGCATAACAACTGTGTTACGCGCACCAGCCTGATGTGGGAGACGTCCTACTAATGGCCCTTGGTGTGGGGGACGCCCTGCCCAAGGCACGTACTATTCCTCACCCACTGTAACCTTTATCCATATTAGGATACGGGAGTAGGAGGGGTGGTCCCGCCTAGGTGCCGTGTAAGGACCTAGGTGCCCGGCGAGGCGGGTCCGCGGCTCAAAGAGGGCAGGAACCCCACACCCACATCCTATTCGTAACATTTGGTTTCGGAGCCGCCTGAGGGTGGTGACCACGCTTCCACCTGGGAGCGCGCGAGAGTACAAGACGCCGGAGCCCTTCCCCGGCCTCCTCCATGGAGGCTGAGGAATCGGAGGAACAAGCCCGGGATGGGCAGGGGGAAGGACAAGCCCGGGATGGGCAGGCGATCGATACAGCCCGGGATGGGCAAGGAACTGAACAAGCCCGGGATGGGCCAGGAGGTGTAACCGTCCGGGAAGACATGGCTGGACCCTCCACAGCCACATCGGTACCCGCAGGGGAAGATGAGCCGATGGAAGAAGTGGATACCCCGCCGGCGGCGGAGAAGACACAGGAGCAAGATCACGACGCTGAGGCGGCGGCAACGTTGCTGAAGATCCCTGGTATCAAAGAGCTCCTGCAGAAGATGGCGGATACCGCGGCCGAGAAGGCGAGAGCGAAGCGGGATGAAGAGACCGCCGAGAGGATCGCCTCGCTGGAGATCACCGTCAACAAGGCCAAGAAAGAAGCTCGAGAGAAAGAGCTGGCCATGAAGAAGGCGAAGCAGCAGAGCCGCGAGGCCCAAGAAGCCAAAACCTCCGCCGAAGACCAGGTCAAGGCGTTGAGTGACCGCCTCCTGAAGCAAAAGCAGCAGGCCCAGGAGGCAGAAGAGAGAAGCGCCCAACAGGTGGTGCCAGCTGTGAGGGCCCCCAGTCCGTTGGAGCTGCCCATGCCAACCATTCCAGAGGAAGACTGGAAGGTTGCTGGCAAGCAGCGCTCCAAGCGGAAGAGTCCATCGCCAGGTGAGCGGCCGATGGAAAGTGAAAAATCTCCATATCAAGGCCGGGAGGCCAAAGCCTTAGGGCGAGTTGAGAGAATGCAAGGCCGGAAGGTCAAGATCCCGGAGCTACGGCTCAAATCCCAGGTGTATGTGAGAACACCTAGTGGATCGGACGGGACTGGAGATGAGTCGCTCACAGAAAGCGCTCAAGCTGTTTGCGGAAAAAGTCCGCCAAGGCCGGGAGGCCATAATTGGAGCCCTCGGAGGCCTGCATTACCAGAATGGGGGCCTGGTGAAAGCTCAAGGGTGCTGGAGTTCGTTCCAGACACTCGAGATCCCTATAGCCGGCAACCACCGTGCCGTGCAATGTGGACAAAGTTCCACAGTGATCTCGTCGATGAGCTTGACGAGGGATGGCGGATGGCCGCCGACCAGTTTGGGGAAAGGTTAACCACCGCCAGACTGGTTAGAATACAAAGGTGGTATGGTCCTGGAATGGCAGATCAAATTGCCAAAGAGGACCCAAATTGGCCAGAAAAGATGGCCTTTGCGCTCAGGCATATCCCGGAACCATGGGACTTGAGCGAGGGGAGTCCAGAGAGACCAGACCCTAATGATCCCCACGAGCGGTGGGAGGAGATCTCGGAATTGTCGTTCTCATCATGTGCTTCTCCTTTGCCGGGTGATATGTCAACCCGTGCACAAGTGCATAGAATGGAGAAGGAGAGACGACGGATTCGTAACCGAGATCGTTTTGCTCGTGCAAAGAAGTTAGACGAGCAAAAGGCCAGAAAGGCCAAACAGCGGAGAGAGTTGAAAGCGCTGCGACGTGAGCGGGATCGTCAATTGAATCCTGAAAAGTATGAGCGTAAGCGAGCTCACAAACGCCAGCGCAAGGCTGAGATCAAGCGGTTTTTCTCCGCAGGAGGCAGCCAAAAGGCGCAGCGCCTGGAGGTACAGCCCAAGGTCGATGAGCTGGACCCGACCGAGCAGGCTAAGGCCTTTGCCCGTATTGCCAAGGAGGGGACCTCCACCCGCTGGGCAGACCAGCAGGACAGTAGCGGCAGTGACAGTGGTGTAAACCACCCTGCCCGCTTTGTCCCTATCCAACCGGAGCCGGCATCGCCATCGGTTGTGGTAACCAGCGGTCCTAAGGTGCAAAGGATGCCGGAGAGGGAGATCCCGCTTGGAGAAGCAAAGGCGAAAGAACAGCCTGATAAGGCAAAGACCCGCCTGCAGAGGCGAGAATACAGCCTAGAAAGGCAAAGGAGGAATCCAAAGGCCCGCAAAGGCCAGTTTCAGGTAATCATCCTGTTGAACTGTCTTTGCTGCGACCTGTTGTGAAGAATACACAGACGCGTAACCGTGCAGAAGTTGGTGATTCTGCTGGTAACGATGAGATTGTGTATCTCGGTTCAGCAGGTGAACCTGCCAGTCCAATTCCCCGGGAAAGACGGGAGACCTATGAGATCCTGCAGAGGCAGGAAGTTGCTTTGCAGAAAGCAAAGGCGGATGCAGAGAAAGCTGCACAACTTCGTTCCTTGATGGGGGATGAAGACTATGCAGCATATCTGGAGCTGCAAGAAGCAAAGCAGATTTCTCATGGACGGCAGGAAATTGCCTACAAACCGGCGAAACCGGGGCATGGATACCAGGAACGCCGCGCCCAGCAAATGGCGGCTGATCAAGGTGGACGTGCCAAGGTGCCACACGAGGCTGCAAAGCCCACCCCAGTGATGCGTGTCCCTGTCATACAGGACACGAGGGGCTTTTGGGATACGCTGGGCGCCTTTCATGACCCTCATGGAGGGGTATACTTTAAGGGGTATTATCATCCCCGTGGAGGCCATGCCCCGTACAGGGCCCAAGTCCCAAGGGACGCCCTCCAACGTATACCCGGGAAGCTGCGTGGCCTCTTTGATGCGCAGCAGACGGCACTGGGGATATATGTGCCAGAGGGTCAGGAAGCAGCCATGGAATGGCAGGCCATCCAGAGAACTGGCCGAAAAGTCCCCGAAGAGGGATCGGTGCAAATGCCCCCGGGACCATCGATGCAGGCAGGTCCCTCCACACCGGCTCGTCCAGTGGCTCAGCCAGAAATGGCGCCAAGACAGCCGGTGCGGCCTTATACAATGGGGCAGGCTGGACAGCGGACATCACAGCCTCCTGTGCAAACGACGCAGCAAAAGATTCAAAGGCTGCCGGAGATGTCTCCATTTGCGCCGGAGTCAGCTGTGTATCCGCCAGTTCGGTATTATCAGCCAGGGATGGCGGCACAGCCCGGGAGGGCATACCAACCCGGAAGGGTACCACAGGTGGAGATCGCCCCAAGACAAGAGGAGTACTCAACACCCGCTTACAGTGGATCATCCCATCCATCCGGATCGGGAGGTTACGAGAGGGTGTACGAGTACCCGCCCAGTCATTTCCAGACCCAGGAACCTCCACGTGAGGAATTTCTGTTTGGGCTGGAGGTTGATCAGGCTGTTGAGCCACATCGGGCGGAAATGGGGCCTCCACCGCCTCCGGAGGGGTACAATCCCCAAGGGCCGGGTTATACCGGTCAAGCCTATTTGGCGGCGGCGCAGGAGATTCCATATGTGCTAGTTTATTACGAACCCGGAAGGGAAGCTCAGGTGAGCATGAACATGCCTAAGATGAACAGTCAGGGCATGAAACCCCCAAAATGGAATGAAGATAAGCAGGCCTTAACCAAGTGGTTACAAGAAATCATCATGTATTTCAAAAACACTATGGCACCCGGACACAATGGGGATGGATAGCACTGAATACTCTTGAAGAGTCAGTGAAACATGGCCTACTAGCCCAGTTGGGACACATATGGGGGATAACAATTGATGCAGAAGTGCTCTCACAGCCAGACTTTCAACTGTCATGGGAACAGTTTAAGTATGGCATGGAGACACTTTGTGATCATAAATGTTCCGACTTCGAAATTCGGTCGGAAATAGCAGCCTTTACAAGGGCAGGGACCTCGGGTCCCGATACAATCAAATACATGCAGCTCTTGGAACAAATGTTTCTCAAGTGTGAGAACGAACTTGATGATTTTCCAAGTTGCATGCATTGTATACTGGACTCCGTCCAGATATTAAGAGGAAATGCCTCTTAAATAAAGATGATGAGCAATGGACCACTTATGCCAGCCTGAAGGCGCATTTATATAAAGTGGGACCAACATATGACCACGAATACAAGGCATATGGCTCTCGTCGAAATGAAAGCCGGGATGGCAAACCGCACACGAGTAATCGTCTTGCTCCTAACAGAGTTATTCAAAAATAGCACGCATTGAAAGTGGATCGTCGTGGCAAACCAGTTTTGAATAACAGACCGAGAGGTCAAGGAGGGACGACTTACAAAAGTTCTCGTGTTGCTATGAAAATGCAGCGGCAGGCTTCGCATGGGGAGCGGAACTACGAGCCGCTGGCCGATATCCGCGACCCAATGGAAGAAAAGATGGTCACCAACAGTGCGCAATTACGCGACACAACGTTGGAAGTCCTGCAGCGGGCTGGACGCTGTTATAAGTGCTTCAAGCCCTACTCAGCTGACCATCCTCGCGAATGCGAAGGGCGTGGAGTACTCCCGCAGATGCCGGTGAGTCCCGCTCGCAAACGCGTGTCAGCGTTACACGCTTCCACCAAACTGTGTTTGGCAATGCGAAAGCATAATATCACCAGTGTGAAATTGCGAACTGCACCGCTGGACATGCGCATGAATGCAGCACCGGTGATTCCTGTTCCGAAAGTGCGAGCTGCACAAACTGCTGTGAATCGTGTGATGAAATTGTCTCACACACCGGCGCAGCCGGACAGGACCAAAAAGGGTCCTCGCAGTGACCTCGATCGTTCTGATCGCATGTTGCATCCTCAGCATTTTCAGCACATTCAATCACTGATTGCATATCGTTTCACACTCGATGCATGTGCCAACCCCAATGGGGATAATGCACTTTGCGAACGATATTGCTCACGAGCCGACAGTTTCCTACGGAAACCACTCGCTCATGAATTTGCGTGGATTAATCCACCTTTCCAAAAGGCAGCGTCCTTCTTGGACCATTACTTTGTTGAAAGAGCAAAAGCTCCTACACAAGTAGGCGCATGTATATTACTGCCTGCATGGCGAACGTCTACGGACAATCCCCGGTTGCGCACCTTGCGCATTCTGGTACATTACCCAAAGGGTACCCGGTTGTTTACACAACCGCAGGATGATCGTCCTGGTCGCAAGGAAATGCCTGGCATTCCTTGGCCTGTAAACGTATATTATCAACCCTTTGTGGGATCGGCGGAACACCGCATCAGAGGGGTCTCACAAGACCAGCCTCGTTTGACGTTTACCGGCCAGGTCGGGCACCAGCCCGCCTCAATTCTCTTTGATACCGGGGCCACTGGCACCGCGTACATCAACCCGACGTGTTGTCGCCGGTTAGGCTTAAAGCCCCGTTCGCCACATGCACTGTCTAATCGACAGCTTCGTCGCATTAATCGCCTTCGCCGTATGGCGCGTGCGACGCAACGTATTGTGGATCCCACGGAGTTCTCCACACCTCCACGTGTGGATGATCCTCACATGGAAAGTGAAGTGCTTTTAGCGGATGGGACATCCCTCCCATCTTTGGGGGTTGTCGATGTCCCCTTGACCATTCAAGGCTACAAGGACACAGTCCGTTGCCTGGTCATTGATCTTTCTGACGATTATGACATTATCCTCGGCGACAATTGGCTCTATGCGCATGCCGGTGTCATTGATTATCGTCGTGGTCAAATCCGTGTCGTTTCTCGTGGACGTGAGATTACTCTTCGTAGTACTCCCCGTTCCACTGTTTCTCCTTCCTTACCGGCCCGCCGGTTGGGTCATTTGTGTTCGCTGGGTTTTGCTCGTCGAGCCTACCGGCGTGGTTCTCCATTGCGCTTGGTTTTGGTTCGCCGGGTCGGCGACCTCCCTGAGGGGGACGCACCAGGCCCTTTGGCCACATCAGGTCAGGAGACCACAACTTATGCTGTTCCACCAGCACAGATCACAGCCCTCTTGGAGGAGTATACAGATCTGTTCCCTGACGAACTCCCTGAGGGATTACCTCCAGATAGAGGAGTGTCATTAACTATCCCATTGGAGGAAGGAACCAAACCGGTTAAGCGACCAGCTTTCCGGTACAGCCCGAAGGAAATGGAGGAGATCCGATCACAGGTGGATTACCTATTGAGGAAAGGTCTGATTACGGAAAGCAGTAGTCCCTTTGGGGCCCCTGTACTTTTCGTTCCTAAGCCAGATGGCAGCCTCCGAATGTGTATTGATTAACGGGCATTGAACAAAGCCACTATCAAGAATAAGTGGCCGATCCCGAGAATAGATACCCTGTTGGATCAACTGCAAGGAGCCAAGGTGTTCTCGGCTATTGACTTGCAGCAAGGGTACTACCAATTACGGATCGATAAGGCAGATTGTGCCAAAATAGCGTTTGTTACGCCATTGGGCTTGTACGAGTTCAAAGTACTTCCCTTTGGACTTGCGAATGCCCCTGCGATATTCCAGCAGACGATGCACCATATATTTGGTGATCAACTTGGCAAACACGTCCTAGTTTACTTGGACGATATCTTGGTGTTTAGCCGAACTACTGAAGAACACATACAACACCTTCGGCAGGTGTTAGAAGTGTTATGACAGCAAAAGTTATACTGTCGAATGCACAAGTGCCAGTTCAATAAGGAGGAGATCTCCTACCTGGGACACATCGTGTCTCAAGAAGGAATTCGCCCAGATCCCGAAGGGATTGAAAAGGTGAAGAACTGGCCTGTACCTCAGTGCGTGAAGCACGTACAGCAGTTCCTCGGACCGGCAAATTACTTTCGAAAGTTCATTCAGGGCTATTCGAAAATGGCGACTCCCTTGACAGACTTGACCAAACAGAATGGCAAGTGGGAGTGGACGTCGAAATATCAGTCAACATTTGAGCACATCAAGGAGTGTTTGACCACGGCTCCTTTGCTCAAAATGCCAGATCCTGAGAGACCATTTGAGGTCATCGCCGATGCCTCACAAACTGCTGTGGGGGCGGTCCTGATGCAGGACAATCACCCTATTTGTTATGCGAGTCGAAAGTTCCTCCCAGCGGAGTTGAACTACAGCGTGACAGACCAGGAAGCTTTAGCTTCGGTCCATGCTGTCCAGTTGTGGAGATGTTACCTTGAAGGAACATGCTTCAAGCTGGTAACGGACCACTGTCCGTTGACCTACCTTAAGTCACAACCACAACTGAGCCGCAGACAGGCCAGGTGGTCAGAAATCTTACAACAATTTGACTTTGACTGGGAATACCGCCCAGGGCGAAAGAATGTGGCTGATCCACTCTCTCGCATTCCTCCATCGCCCGATGAGCAGGAGGCTAAGAGGAAAAGTCAGCTAGTTGTATGTGGCTTAAGAGTAAAGCATAAGCGGGGCAGCCAAAAAGAGGCAACTGAAACGGTAGAGGCCAAAGATCTAGCCTCCAGGATCCGTCAGGCCTATGGCGAGGATCCCCAGCTTGCGTCTGTTAGACAGCAGCAAGATATGCGCTGTGCAGACGGGTTGTGGCTGCGAGGCACTCAGGTGTATATCCCTGAGTCTCCCAGTCTGCGGACTGAGATCTGCCAGTTGGCTCATGACCATCCAAGTGCTGGGCACTTTGGTCAAGCCAAGACCCTGGACTTGGTCCAGCGGCATCACTGGTGGCCAGGAATGCGACGAGAAGTACACCAGTGCGTCGATACTTGCCTGGTTTGTCAACAGGTTAAGTACCCTCGTCATAAGACCCCAGGCTTATTACAGCCACTGGGCATTCCTGAGGAGCCATGGACAGAGTTGTCCATGGACTTCATCACACAACTGCCAAAAACTAAGGGAGGTCATGATGCTATCGTCGTGTTCGTCGATAGACTGACCAAAATGGTCCGCCTCGCAGCTACGACCACCGAGCTCGCCGCAGAAGGAGCAGCTGACCTGTTGGTGCAGAATGTGATAAGGCACCACGGCCTCCCCTCTCAGATAGTGTCCGACAGAGACGTTCGGTTCACTTCCAGGTTTTACCGGTACCTGGCCGAGAGGTGGAAGATCCGGCTCAACATGAGCACTGCGTACCATCCACAGACGGATGGCCAGACCGAAGTCATGAATCGGGTTCTGGAGGATTACTTACGCAGTTATACGCGTTCTGACCATGACGCGTGGGATGAACTGTTAGCCATGGCCGAGTTTGCAATGAACAACTCGAAAAACAGTTCCACCCAAGAAACCCCGTTCTATCTGAATTACGGGAGGCACCCAAAGAGTCCCTTAGCTCTTGGTGTGCAAATTCGGAAGCCATTAAAGGGCTATGACAATCCGAATGCCCGCGGCTTGGCAGTGGCCATTGAAAGGGCGCAGCAGCGTTATTTGAGGCAGTCTGGTACGCCCCTCGTGGAGGGATTACCAGCAGTGACACGATTTGATCACCGTGTCCAATCAGCGCTGAAAGAGGCCAGGGCGTGCTTAGAGAAAGCACGAGATAGGCAGTCAAAGCATGCTGACCGCCATCGAAGAGAGGTGTCGTTTAGTAAAGGAGATGACGTCCTCCTTTCGACACAGCATATTTGTGGTGTAAACTACAGGGGGTAGTTAATGTTTCTCTATATGGGAGCTGGGAAGTGGAGTGTACAGTGATTATGGTATCTCAAGTGAAAGTAGACTCTGTTAGGAGTCCATAGGTTTTTGAACTACCCCAATTGGCTTAGCGGTTGAGGAGATATGGTTAGTTGAATATCTAGTACTTTAGGGCCCTCTCCTGGACCGTATTGGGGGATGAGATACTATCGCTGGACATGATACGATACAATGCGCTGCATTGTCACGTGACACGCGCTGGTGGCCGCCCCAAAAGGGTGACCACCAGACGCAGTACTGTAACCGTTGTTTCCCCTGTCTCGCGCGTCCCAGCGGCTGCACCCGCGAGCCGCACGGCGCCGCGCACCCACTGCGCGCACAGCCGCCCCGCGCCCGGCCATCCCTGCGGCCTGGGCCCACGCTGCGTACCCGAAGACACGAGCGCCCCGGAAAGCCCGCCGGCAATCCGGCGGAGGAGGCCCCGCGGCCTCATTGGGCGTCTCGGCGGGCGCCATCGCCCGCATCGAACCGAAAACCACGCCAATATTACTCTCAAACACCCTGGGACTCGAAAACTATTACCGAGGTGGATTGGGCCCTTCACCATCCTCGACCGGATAGGTTCTGTCGCATATCGACTAGAACTCCCGGAAAGCATGCATAGGATACATCCAGTATTTCATGTATCGAAGATTAAGCCTTATAAGGCCAGTGGCAGAGTACAGCCACCCCCAGTACCTATCGAGATCGAAGGTGAACTGGAGTATGAAGTTGAACGTATCCTTGATAAAAGGATTAAAAAGCGTGGGAGACGCAAAACTATGTTGAGTACCTTGTCAAATGGCTGGGATATGGACATGAGCATAACAGCTGGGAATCAGCAAAGTCAGTTGCAAATGCACAGGAATTGGTTCAAGCATTTGAAAATGGCAGAACACCTGTGATGCGAATGCAAACTGCATGAAGTACGGGATGTACATACTGAAACATGCTCATGTGTGTTTATGCTTTTGACAGGTTCTCTTGCGCTGGGCCCAGAAAAACACTGGGTATACTGCCCCCCGTGCAAGGTCGCAGTTTGGACACCTGAACGCCATGTCCGTTGCGATCCTCAACGGGGAGAGGTTGGAGACCGCCGACCCCTACGTGCCATTTCCCCGTGCGCCTGAGCGTGCACGCGGACGTGGGCGACGGCGGGGTGCCGCACCGGGCCGATCTGGACCGGCGTGGGCTTTTGGTGGTACTCGGCATCGTGGTCGCCGATGAAAGGCCGGGAGGTCAAACATTTCCAACCACTTGGCTGAGGAAGAGTTTTAATGAGGGTTGTAAAGGCCGGGACGGTCATGTAAAACAACCACTCTTTCTCTTCATCCAAAATTGTTTTGTGTGTTGTGTTTTGTTAACTGGGCATGTGGCAAATCGCACAGCCAGTTCCACCAACATACATACAATGTTTCTGCTCCCGTATTCACTTATCTTGGGACGAGGACGCCCCTCTCCCTGAGGGGGACGAATGTTACGCGCACCAGCCTGATGTGGGAGACGTCCTACTAATGGCCCTTGGTGTGGGGGACGCCCTGCCCAAGGCACGTACTATTCCTCACCCACTGTAACCTTTATCCATATTAGGATGCGGGAGTAGGAGGGGTGGTCCCGCCTAGGTGCCCTGTAAGGACCTAGGTGCCCGGCGAGGCGGGTCCGCGGCTCAAAGAGGGCAGGAACCCCACACCCACATCCTATTCGTAACAAACTGGCTCGTGCGGTTCCGTGATGGCGGAACCGCACAAACATCTCGAAGGTCCTTTCCTGGCCAGGAACTGGCTCGTGCGGTTCCGCGAAGGCGGAACCGCACAAACATCTCTAAGGTCCTTTCTTGACTGGCAACTGGCTTGTACGGTTCCGCCATCGCGGAACCGCACAAACATCTCCAGGGTCCATTTCCAGCCTGGGATAGGCTCGTGCGGTTCCGCGATGGCGGAACCGCACAAACATCTCCAAGGTCCATTCCCAGTCTGCAATTGGCTCGCGCGGTTCCGCTATCGCGGAACCGCACAAACATCTCCCAGGTCCGTTGCCAGCTTACTGTATGCTTGTGCGGTTTCATGATAGCGGAACTGTCTTACATCAACGATGTCCTTCCCGCTGACTGTCAGCTCACCAACGCCAGCACCATCACGAGCAAGGATCATTCCATAACGGTGGATCTGCTATCGCGCAACCGCCAAGGCAATTCTAATAAAAAACAAGAGAGGCAGGTACTTGTAGGTGACAAGGAGGTCGAGTTGAATCGTAATTTTGTGCACTGGCTCCGTGGGCACCCACTTGGAAGAAGCTGGAGAGCCAGGCACGGCGGAAGGTTTGATAGGAGCTCGGCCTCGTCTCCACCCCCTGCCTGTCAGGCTGCGATAGGACATGCCCCCTGTAGAACTGGTACACGTCGTTGAGGGTTGCAAACGACCCAGTTGGAAGGAACTCCCTAGTGCGCTCCTCGCCGGTGGGGCCTCTCACTGTCTTGTTGGGCAGAGGTTGCGCCAGAGCCACCAGTGTATCCGCTATCCAGCGTGTGCATTCTTGCTCCCGCGGCCCATGTCCCATCCTAGTGTCCCTTCTCGCCACCTTGACTGGCACGTGATCCCCCACCGCCTGATCCGCGTCGCGCCTTCTTCTTCCAAAATTCCTCCTTGTCTCTCGTGTGCGGCCTGGAAGGCTCTTACACACATGGGCTTGCCGAACAGTCGGAGCTCGTAGTGCTCGTCGGTGCCCTGCGCCCAGACTTTGCACCAGGCCAGGATGTCGAGCATATCCCGCCTGCGCTGCCCGACGTCCTTTGCCCCCCAGATCGCCGATCTGGCCAACACCATTCGCGGATCGACACCCTTGAGGCAGTAGTTGCCGCAACAGCGCCAGCCTTCTGCCTCCAGTTCCGACAAGGCCTTGTGGGTCTTCATAAAGTTCCGCAGCGTCCTTTCTGCCGCCCTTCGCGTGGCCGTCTTTGGGGCTGCGGGGTCCAAAGGGACCTTGATTGAACTCCCCGGCGAAGCGGCCCTGTACGCCTTCCTCTTCCTGTTTTGTGGTGCGTCTAGTACGTCCACCAATTCCTTGAAGGCCTCCCTACCAAGGCCGCCCCCTTGGGTTCGCAAATACTCAGCAATCAACGGAGGCACGTTGGTTGCAGCCCCTGCAGGCAATTTGATCACAGTATTTCAGAGGGGCAGCAAGCAAGGCGAGTTGCGGCGAGGAACAGCCGTGCCAAGAGTGGGTGCTCAACCTGTACAGTGTTGGATGCACCAAAACTGCCTCCATCGGAGGCCACATGCCAGTCGTCGTCATCCCCCAGCAGTGCCCCAGAATCCGTGGCACTGCAGTTCCGGCTGCACGCGGCTGGGTGAGCACCCTGGCCTGTGGCCCTGCGCTTGGCCTGCGGTTGTGGCATTCTACCCGCCACTCGCTTGACTGGTATGCGAGAGCCATTGCCGGCAGCGGTGGGCCTCCGACGGCCAGAGGTCGCTGGCTGCTGCGGCAAGGGGGCAGCCTCCAGCGACGCAAGACGATCCTGTTGTTCCTTGTAAGTGTGGGCACAGGACAGGCACAGGGAATGCTGCGCCACCGTGTTAGCCAGTGCTGCTGGGAGACCCGACAGGCATCTGTAGTGGAAGAAGCCCGGCTCACAATTTCGACAAGCGCCTTCAAACGCCGTTGGTGCGAGGCACTGCGGAGAGCATTTTCGTCCTGTATGGAAGAACAATAGGTAAGAGAAGAGCACAGCCGTGTGGCAGCGCTGCACAGACGCAAGCAGGGAGATGGGAACCCACCAGACATCATTGTTGTGCCAGTACTCCCAGGTTTTGCACCTGCGCATAACCAACAAGAATCAAGAGTCGGCGCAGCACGCAAGGCTTGTCGTACGGTTAGACTTGTATCTCCCAGGTCGTTTAGCAGCCTACAGATGACTGGTGCGGTTCCGCGATGGCGGAACCGCACAAGCATCTCGCAAGTCCATTTCCCACATGCAACAGTTTGGTGAGGTACCGTGGTGGCGTCAACGCACAAGCATGTCCAAGATCCATATCTCGCTTGTGAAAGGCTGGTGCGGTTCCGCGATGGCAGAACCGCACAAACATCTTCAGGGTCCATTTCCTGCCTGAGACAGGCTGGAGCGGTTCCGCAATGGCGGAACCACACAAACATCTCCAGACTCCATTTCCTGCCTGGGACCGTCTGGTGCGGTTCCGCGATGGCGAAACCGCACAAACATACCCAGGGTCCATTTCCTGCCTGGGACAGGCTGGTGCGGTTCCGCGATGGCGGAACCGCACAAACATCTCTACATTTCATTTTCCCGCCTGGGACAGTCTAGTGCGGTTCCGTTATGGCGGAACCGCACAAAACATCTCCAAGGGCCATTTCCCATCTGGGACAATCTGGTGCGGTTCCGCG
>CAJHUC010000830.1:0-76129 GCA_905146915.1 Ostreobium quekettii | reverse complement strand
CGGAGGATGTCAAGTCCAACACGACCAGCTGCGTGACCAGCAAGGAGGCAGGCAGCTCATCTATACCAGCATCTCTCAAAAGCAAGGTTTGCAGCCTGGGCATATCCAGTGACTCGAGACTCCATGATTGCTCATCATTTATACTCTGGCTTGTAGAAAACTTTGTGGATGAGAGTGTGATGTTGTTGAATGCAGTATCCCCGAAGTGCGATGACACCAGTCTGTTTCTCCTCGCAAGTGGTGTCTCATCCATCATCTTCAGTGCGCTGTCGCGGATTACATCATGCATATGGTAATTCACGGGGTCACCAGATTGAAATGCAGCCATGTCCATGAGGTCTTCCCCTGTCCGTACGATCAGTGACTTGTCTGCCAGAGCCCGCAGCACTGTTCTTGCGATGTGCTCATCTTGACATGATCCAGAGTGCACTTGTAGCTCCACCAAGTCAGACTCTCTTGCATAGCAATCTTCAGGTAGCATGGCCAAGTCCAGCAAGGTCGACCGCTCCTGCTCATCAAGATTGTTAAAACTCAACCGGAAGACACGGTTAACCACCTTAGAATCGGCAAAGCCTTGCCTGGTCAACTCCTCGACTGTTCTCGCCCATCTGTCCTTTTCAAACGAAGTAGCCCCACGCCTTCCTCCCTCTTTGTAGGTCCTGACTTCCCTGCCAACGACTTCCAGTGCAAGAGGGAGGCCATCACACTCTTGAACAATGTCCCTCACATGTTGTTCTTGCCACCTTGATGGTTTGCCACCATCAAAAGCGCACTTGCAAAACAACTCATGGGCTTCGCTAGAGTTCAGAGGTTCCATGCAGTAGTCAGTGGCATCGACACATTTGCCTACTTTAGCATCCCTTGTTGTAATGAGCACCCTGCTGCTCATGGACAGAACATCAAGGCACCTCAAAACATCCCCTTGCCAGACATCGTCCAGCACCAGAAGCACAGACATGTCCTTCAAGGCAGCCTCAAGGATGGTAACGAAATCTGCAACACATATGAACTCCGCCCTGTCCTTTGCATCGACGAATGCATCGTATATCCTCTTTAGGCATGCCTCAATGTTGGGGTTTTGAGCAACAGTCACAAAACCTATTAGTGTAAACGTGGACCGAATTTGGTCATCATGGACTATTGCCTTTGCCAAAGTGGTTTTCCCACTTCCTCCCATGCCGTGAAGCACCACATGTTTCCTTCCTCCCTTGAGCAGCTTGTCTCTTACAGCTGCCACCTTTCCATCCAAAGCCACTACATCCGGCGCACTGGGAATGAATGCCAAACGACCTGATTTCGACCTGACACGCTGCAGAATTCGATCGACCTTTCCTTCCATGCGTTTGACGTTCCCTTCCACACGTTCAACGTCTCCTTCCACTCGTTTGACCACCCTGTTTGTGCAGTCTATTTGAAAGCTGTTGAGACGATGAACACACCAATCAATGACCTGCAAGACTGATTGCGGTCCTGAGTTCGTTTGCCAGAATGCATCTTTAAGCCTACATATGTTCCCTTTGCTTTGAAAATGCTCCAGCGCCCGTGCAGCCTTCTCAATGAACTGCATCAAGTCCTCTAGCAGTGCCACATAACTTTTGTCATTCTGCTGGCAAGCTTCCCACAATCCCTCCAATACGCGCTTGCCGACCTCTAACAGCCGATTGTGCGCAGACCCAACACGTCCCATTTCTTCCCTCTCTCGAGCAGCCACCTCGAGCACAAATCCCAGCAGCTGCAGGGCGGCACCCACAAATGGCACAGCTCCTCCCACCTCCTTGATGAGCAGCGCAGTTGATTGAACGGCACCAGTCGATTGAAGGGCACCAACAGCTGTTGCTGCCCTGTCCACAGCAAGCTTGGCGATCGCCAGGTTCGCTGAGGTCAGAATTTTCGTTCCTCCACATCCCTCCTGCCCTACTTTAGTCTCCTCGTGCAGCTGGAGAGCTTGCATCATGTCAGACCATGCCATAACTCGCAGCTCCAAAATGCGAACCCATTTAGCCGCCATCTCTGGGTAGGAAGTCTTGAACCTTTGCTTCTCTTCCTGGTGCTTCACCATCCATGTGCATTCGCCTGCAAAGTACACCACCACTGTTTCGCCACGGACCAGTCCGATGTGTTTGCCTGCGTGCCATGCGTTCCTCACTCTGGGGCATTCTTCGTGGGGACCCGCCTTCCTCCACCATAGGTCGACCTGGGCCAGCAAGAAGACATCCTTCCATCCATTTTTCTTGGGTGACCATATTTGGACTCTTTCCGCAACGGGAGCCAAAAGGTCGGACAGCGATTTCGGGATGATCGTGCTGCCAGCGTGCGCCTGTGCAGATGCACAGGCCAGTCAGTCAAAAATGTAGCCAAGATGCATGGCAAGATCTCATGTCCACGAATTCATTAGAGCTAGGACTGAAGAAATTCTGGCAAGGGTGCCAATCATTTTCACCATCGGTACCAGTCATTTTCAACTTCAATAGGAAGGGTGGGCCCGGTTGGGCACACGCACGGCATCCGGCTGAGCACACTTGCTCCCACAGCGTCAAGGACTGAAAGTGCCAAGCGACATGTTTTGCCCACCGATTATCGCATTGAATGGCGGCGAGCGTCAACTACGTCTGTGACGTCAACTGCACATAACGCGCATCCACGGCTGGGGGGCCACCCCCGGGACCAGCCTTAGGGTCTGTCAACACGCAGATCCCGTCCGTGTCGCTCATCGTCGCGTCGGTTCGTCAAACTTTTCGCGCGGCACGAATTCCACGTCAGACCCTGGGTCATCGGCCAGCGGTTTCGCCCAACTCGCGGCACCCGGAGAAGAATGTCCTTTTGACGGAAGTGCAACACGTCACACAGCGGGCACCACTCACTTGGCAATCACCTCACCGAAACTCGCATCCCCCTTGCAGGTCCTTACTGAACCCTTTGAGCGCAACGCGAGCGGGGACAACCCAATGCCACCCTTGCTATGCGACCAGATCGCACAGCACTCGGCACTTGCCGCGCACATCGAACAATTCCAATCCAACACCCCAATCGGCCAAAACAGCTGCACTCGCTCCCACAGCGGATGGCCCACCATTGTCGGCCGGCCCTCCGCCGAACAGCCCCGCCAGGATGGCGGTCCCCCGTTGGCGGGAGCCTACCCACCCGCCCCGCGATGGCTGCTGGCCTTTGGCCGGCCCCAAGGGCCGGACTGGGTGCGCCAAGGCCAGGCGCAGCCGGAACGCCCGCTGTGCCGCCTGGATTCCTCCTTCGGACAACCTGACGTCTGCTTCTTCGAACACGGCGCGGGCCGCGGGCCTGTGTGCTGTCCCGGCGGCAAATTTTGGGCTAGTACATTAGCGCAGTACATCACATGTGGGGGACTCAGCCGCATCCCGCCCACCCTGCCGTGGCCCAGGGCCAGGAATCCCCGGTTCCTGGCCCTGTGCTGAGTCGCATGTGGCGGTGTGCCGGTTCGAGAGTCCCTTGCGAGGAAAACCTCACGCCGGTGCAAGGAGTTACAATTGACTCTGACGGTTCGAACATATGAATGGAATCCCAAACATCGTACACAGAATGTATCTCCAATCTGTTCCCACTCGCTGGTCAACGCTCCGCACCCCACCTTAGAGCATCTTTATCGGTGGGTGCTATTGTTCCGGCGGAGCTATTCAGGAACGGTTCTCATTGGCTGCCGTGCCACCTTACTAAGGTGGCATGTGCCAAATAGCGCCGGTGCTATTGGGGAGCAATAGCACCGGGCGTGCATCCGCAACGGTGGATGCCTTGGGGAGCAATAGCACCCTGTGGGCATCCGTAACGGGGGGTGCTATTTGCATGGTTCGGCTGTCCCAAGGCCCCTCCGCTGTACTAAGGCCCCTCCACGTTGTTCCAAGCAGCCGCCGCCAAGTGCTGCGTGAATAGCACCGGTGCTATTCTGGGGAGCTATTCGGTCTCGAGCGGAGCTATTCAGGCCCCGAATAGCTCCGCTGGGCGCCGAATAGCTCCGGGGGAGCTATTGGGGAGTTATTGCTCCCCAACAGTTAAGAGCATCTTTATCGGTCGGTGCTATTGTTCCGGCGGAGCTATTCGGCTATCCGAATAGCTCCGCACGTCAAAAAACCATCATTAAGAGCATCTTTATCGGTCGGTGCTATTGTTCCGGCGGAGCTATTCGGTTATCCGAATAGCTCCGCACGTCAAAAAACCATCATTAACGGTTGGGGAGCAATAACTCCCCAATAGCTCCCCCAGAGCTATTCGGCGCCCAGCGGAGCTATTCGGGGCCAGAATAGCTCCGCTCGAGACCGAATAGCTCCCCAGAATAGCACCGGTGCTATTCGCGCAGAACATTATAGTGCTGCAGTGATGCTATTCGGCGTAGTCATAGCACACACCATTGCGGATGCGTGCAGGGGAGCAATAGCACCGGTGCTATTCGGCAAACGCCGCCTTAGTAAGGTGGCACGGCAGCCAATGAAAACCGTTCCTGTATAACTCCGCCGGTGCAATAGCACCGACCGATAAAGATGCTCTAACGGTTGGGGAGCAATAACTCCCCAATAGCTCCCCCGGAGCTATTCGGCGCCCAGCGGAGCTATTCGGGGCCAGAATAGCTCCGCTCGAGACCGAATAGCTCCCCAGAATAGCACCGGTGCTATTCGCGCAGCACTTGACGGCGGCTGCTTGGAACAAAGCGGAGGGGCCTTAGTACAGCGGAGGGGCCTTTGGACAGCCGAACCATGCAAATAGCACCCCCCGTTACGGATGCCCACGGGGTGCTATTGCTCCCCAAGGCATCCACCGTTACAGATGCACGCCTGGTGCTATTGCTCCCCAATAGCACCGGCGCTATTTGGCACATGCCACCTTAGTAAGGTGGCACGGCAGCCAATGAGAACCGTTCCTGAATAGCTCCGCCGGAACAATAGCAATCCCCGATAAAGATGCTCTTAATCACTCCGACCACAATCCAATACACTTCCAGCAATCGATACAAAATCAAATCAATCCACTATAACGCTGAGTGCATTCTGACGAGTCACATCATCAATACAGTGCCAGTTCCAAGACCTCACTCTAGTAGGTGTACACGCATTGACAGAATTCACCATCTCAGGCGGTCCCGCGTGCCCCGGCACAGGAGGCGGGACATGGGGCACTGAGCATGTGGGGTGGTGGCAGACACCCACGGCCAGCCCCGCAAGCGCCATGTACGGGGTCCCCACTGCCTATGGGTGCACGGTCTGCCAGGATTACCTGAGACGCAGGGGCGCCAGACCTGGCGATGAGTGCCTGGTGGACTGCGGCCCACGGCAGGCGACCCAGGCAAGCACGCCAAGAGAACGCAGAAGGTCACACGCGCGGGGCGGCAACGAGGGGCAAACGGACGGATCCAGATCTCGTAGTACAGCCAAAGCCTCTTGCTGTCAGTCATGGACGCCAAGGACGAACGGAACGGCGATGGACAGAAAATGGCGGGGAGATCGGTTGAGGGCGATCAGGTTTGCAACGAGATTCAAGCAAGGCGAGAACTGGAGATTCACGGCTTCGGCTTTTGAAGCGCTTGCTTGCCACGTGGGCTAAATTAGACATTGAGATCTCCGCATGCCCACGAAAAAATTGGGGAATTGTGTTCGGCAGTTCTGCACAACCCCACCAAGAAAGCATTCCATACAGGGAGGCTGCGTTTGGCAACGGCCCCCGCGCTCTACCCCCCAAGGCCTGACCTCCATCGGGCTTCCTCCGGTCGGCCATCAGCTGAATTTTCGAAATGCTCCACCGTCAGCGCCCTTCCATCGCTGGCCTCGCCAATGGGCAGCAGGTCTCAAGGTGTTAAGCGTGTTGCGCACCATGGGGACACGAACGCGGAAAGCAACGGTAGGCCCCAGAGTCTCTGGGCCCAGCGCCGCATTGCGCTGCGCTTCCTGGGTACGTGAACAGTCAGACTGCTCACAGGGCAGTGGCAGTGCCGCCTGTATGTAGGGAATCGGGCTTTGTGATGGCTGACGTAGCTGAATGATGGGTTTGTGACGGTCAGGGACCAGCCTCACGTGTCCCGCCGGGACAGCTCGGTTCCCTAGTCGCAGTAGTAGGGAACCTCACACGTTCTTATGAATTTCACCAGCAGCAGGTGCTCTGAAAAGACTACCCCACGTCATTATGTCCGCGAAAGGTACACCCTGCCGGCCCCTGTCTGCACATCGTCCAAGCACCTTCAAAACAACCCGCTGACCCATCCAGAGTTACCAACACGCACCCTCGACCGGCCTTCCTCTCCGCCTTCCCATCAACCCCCACCCCCAACGCCCAAAACCCGCCAACATGCCGCGCCCAGGGCGCCCAAAACCACCCGAGCGCCCCAAGGCGCCGCGACAACGACCGCCGCGGCTTCGCCAAACACCCTCCGCGCGAATAATCTCCAACTCTGCCGAGGCCCCACGTCCCGGCCTTCCCGGGCTTGGTGATTGGGCTCTCCGTTCGAGCCCTGCGGCCAATGTGGCCAACCAGTATGGGCGTCGATGCCCCGAACGCGCTCCTGCTGGCCATTTTGGCATCGCTGCTGATCGCTGGCCTCGCGCAGCAAGCCAGCGAAGATGATTCCTTCGACTGCGGCTGGGATGACCTCCTGAAGCGCGAGAGGCTGCCGGTCGGCGGTGTGGCGCCGTCGGCATACAGGCTGGAGCTGGACGTCCCGTTGGAAGAGCCCTTCGAGGTGGAGGGCAGGGTGGAGGTCGAGCTGGAGGTGGCCAACGCCACGCGGTGCGTGATGATGCACGCCAGGGGGCCGGCTGTGCGGTCCGTCGCGGCGCTGGAGCCTAACATGACGGGTGAGTCATTGGCCTGTGGGGGCGGAGCGA
Source organism: Ostreobium quekettii (assembly GCA_905146915.1). NCBI lineage: Eukaryota > Viridiplantae > Chlorophyta > Ulvophyceae > Bryopsidales > Ostreobiaceae > Ostreobium > Ostreobium quekettii. Next base: position 69,293 of record CAJHUC010000830.1, on the reverse strand, counting down.
ACTGACCCACGGGAGGGGGACCCTGACCCACGGTGTGGGGTTCGGGGGTTCTGCGGAAGAGGGAGTACCGTCCGCGACCTGGTTGAGCTTTTCTTGTTTTCTGTAGGGTTTATGGTCGGGGTGGGAAAATGGCGCGGAAATTGTTCTGGCGGAATGGGGTGGGGACATCTGGAAGGATGGCGGGCGGCGGGGCTGCATGAGGGGCTGAGGGCGACAGGGGGCTCAGGCGCGGCGCCTTTGTCGCCAGGAACGTCGGCATCCGGGTTGTTGTGGAGACGGGGGGGTGGTTGCCAGGAGAAAGAGGGGAAATTTTGTGACTGCACTTTTCGAAAACTCACAGAAGGCCGCCATTGCACCTCCAAGGTGATGTCGGGCGCAAGATGGGCTGTGCTTCCTTCGTGGGGCTTTGAGTGGGAGCTGGGATGCGCACTGCATGGCTTGTGTCTTCTCCTGCTGTGAGCACGCCCGGTTCAGTGTGGACTTGGTGATGAGCAACAGTCGTCCGCTGCCAACGTTTTGCGCACTTTGTGGATGCGTTTCGCCCAAATTGGCCTTGCAGCCGCTGGGGCGGTGCTTTGCCATGTTTCGACAAAATTCATTCAGGTTTTGTCGCTTACTTGCCGTTCACAAAGTTTGCCGCTTTGGCAGGGAGCTTCATTCTGGCAGCCTTGGAGTTTGCGCTCTCACCAGACCGGCTGTTGATCGAGTTCCCTTCTGCGTTGCCGACACCCAGAGTCACCATTGCAATCGAATTCAACTACACCCTGCAGGAGAGCCCAACTTTTGGGTTGTGGAGGAGTCAGGTTGATGGTGAGTTTCCACGCGGGCTCATCCAGAATGGTTGGACTCGTGTCTTGAGCAGCCCCAGCAGATGCACACGTTCATGGACAAGATTTTTCTGGCTCTTTCAATACCATGATGATGCGGATGCCTCCAAGCGGCAGTGTATGAAGAAAATGCATACCTTAGGTTGGGATGAATAACTTGCTGTTCCTACAGGAAAGCACTGCATAAGCAACTCAAATGCCACAAGATGGACTTAGGCACTTCCTGAAGTGCTGAGGTGCCCATTTCATTCCATTGTCTTGCAACAGGAAACTACACATTCGTGCACAATAGGAGTGCCAGAATCGGCACATCCACAGAATGTTGAAGTGCATGTGGCATCCAAGCCAGCCATAAGCCCTGTGGACTGTGTGCTGATTGGAACAGAACCTAAGCACTGTGGCAATACACCCTCATGAATGGTGTTCTGTGCCGGCAGATGGCAAGAATGGCACGCGTTGGCTGGCCACAACGCAGTTTCAACCTTCCAGTGCCCGGCGTGCCTTTCCCTGTTTCGATGAACCACAGCTCAAGGTGGGCATCGTCGCTGCTGTTGTCAATCATTGTGAAGTACCGATGAATGTCAATTTGTAGGATCCCATTCAGGCATGTGCTTGAGCAGAAGCCCTGGGACAGAACAAGGCAGATGTACAAGTGCAAGCACAACAGTACAAGCTGCACATGCTAGGTATGGAAACCAAAATAGGCAAAGATGTGCAGATTCCAGATATGGGCACCACATGTCCAGGATCTGCCCATATCCGGGATATAGCACAAAGGTTCTCATTATCTGGGGTATGAGCTGCTCATACACAAGGTGTGGAGCGCCAGTATCCTGAGCACGTATATCCCATATGTTTTCCAGTTAAGCACGCAGAACATGTTGCCAAGGCAGATGGTGTTGTTGCTGCCTTCAGGATGCCGATTAGATTGCAGGGGTTTAAAATGCTGTATGTACGTTGTAAACTGTGGAACTCAATTTGCATGCATGGTGTATTTCGATTGCTTCCTAAATTGTATTTGTGCTTTAATGAGCCATGTCTCTGCATCTTTGTGCCCCACATGGGCTTGCCTGCAGCGCTAAAAGGTGGGCATCTTTGCTTGTAGCGATGCTTAAAGCCAAATTTGGCCACCTGCGTCTTGCAGCCATGGAATACAGCTGGACATGGTCTGAAACCTATTCCAGCCAGAAAATTCTAGGCGTTTGTGGCACTTTTAAACGCACACCACCTCTGTTGCTCCGCTTCATGTTGGCAATCAACGCGCAACTGCACAATGTATCCAAAATCGAAGTTGTCAACAGGGTTGCTGGGCATGTGGGCTTCATGACGTGCAGCTGTTGTGTCTTCACCAAGCTGCTGCGCAGCCCTCAGGCAAGCAACTGGGGTGCCCCATAGTTTGAAATCTTACAAGGAGGGCTGCATTGCTGGTGCAATTCAGACAGGGATGCCAACCTCATCAACTTGGGGTCAAATGTGAGTGATCGCTGTCGACTTGCCGCAACGCAAAGTACGCCTGTACCATGCTTGGAGAAAAGCATGGAAAACCACATGAACAAGAATGCACGTGGGAATGCACCAAACCAGTCTACATTGATGCTGCAACGGTTTTGAATCGATCCATTTGCATGCCCACAAAAGTACGATTGCAGATACACTATACTATTCCAATCTTGAAATTCTTAAAGTATCATGGAGTCAACTGCATTCTAGCTCAGCGGATTTTTCGTTGCTGCAAGGCAGAGTTCCAGGTCAATCTGACCACCCCTGCATCTGCAATTGCATTGAGCACAATGCCCATTGCATCCACGGGCGAGACGTCCATTGGCTCCTCCAGAGTCCGGCACGTGTTCAAGAAAACGCCAAAAATGCCCATTTACACTCTGGCCTTTGTTGTTGGGCATCTACACAGCCGATCGAAAATGGTGACAACGGCCTTGGGGATGAAACGTGTCGCAGTGTGGACAGTGCCAACAAGGTGAGGACGGAGTTGCAAAGAACACGCAAACGTGGCTGCTGTACTCATCTTGAGTAGAGCCTGTGCATCGCATCAGTGGAGTTTATTGGAGTAACCAATGTGCGGCAAGAGAAGTCTCTTATTTTTGCCTGTTGTCCTTCTAAATATCCCTGCATCCCTGCTTGTTGTGTGATGTGTTTGGCCAAGGAATTGCAGCAGCACACATACTGCGGCTGCTACAATTGGTGCTTGTTGTCCTTCCTGCACGTGACATCACCAGAGGTGTTGAAGACGCGAAATTACTCGAAATGATTCAAAAAATGCTCGCACAGACCTCCAGCAGCAAGATTGTACTGCATGCATGGGCACTCTCTATGTTGCTGGACAACATAGATTGATTTCAACGATTGCCTCTGTTTCCTTGCCAGACAAAAGGAAGACATGGAGGTTGGGCTGCAGCGAATGGCTTCCGTTCTCACCTACATGGAGAACCGCACGGACATTCCCTACAGCCTGCCGAAGTTGGATTGGGTGGCTGTGCCAGGCTTCGGGCCAATTGGCATGGAGAATTGGGGCCTGCACATGTCCCTGGAGAGCGTCATCCTGACGTCACAAAACCACTCCGGCGCTGTAGATTCCTTGTTGATCGACGAGATCGTGGCCCATGAGGTCGCGCACAACTGGTGGGGCAACCTGGTGACCAACATCTGGAGGGAGGAAATCTGGCTGAACGAGGGCTTGGCATCATATTTTCAGGTGCAATTCGTTCTCTTGCACTTACAAATGCAGGTCAAAGACAGACAACCAATACATAATAGCTTGTATGCTCTGACCGATGAATCCATTCCATATGTAGTATGTATCTATTTTATGTATCTTGCTCGTCTGCCTGTTTTCTGTTTCTATCTGGTATATTGAAAATGACTAAATGCAGCACTCACGCCCACAAGCCGATGCCCAGCAAGCTTCCACTTGCAGATTGCAATTGCGATTAGAATCGAAATACGCTCCAGTCCAGAATACGGTTGTCAAAATACTAGAGATAAATATGTACTTGCTCCGTCCGGAATTAACTGTCCTCTATGACATTGGCGCCCTAGTTCTCCATCATGAAAGCTTCCTTTTTCAATAAAATTTCTTCCAAAAGTGCGCCTGTGTTTTCGGAGTATACGGTGAATCTACATACAATCATACTACAATACATTGTAGTAAGGGTCCTCCTGCCATAAACTCACCAGTTTTTCAACAAAGTCACCGAAACGGCTGTTTTCATGATGATGAGGAGCACGCCTTTGCAGCAGCCAAACAAGACCGCCCATTCAATACTATCTGCATCCTTTGGACAGAAGCTTGGAGAGGTCCCTGTGAAGAAGCAAACTGGTAGAAAACGTGTCTTTGCAGGCTTGATCGTGGAAGTTGCCGTGGCTTCGCTGCCTTAATTCGAGATCGATTGGCCAATCCGGAGATGCATTTCCGGCACAGATTTCTGGGCCGCGACCTTTGAACCTCTATCGCTGCTGTGAGAGGTACCGTGCAGGGCCTCCCAAGCCCCTCGAAGAGGTGCGAAGGAATGTGATGGCCATCACTGTAATGAATGGCGGACAATTAGAGAATGGATTCCAAGGCAGAACACAGAAGTTGACTCTTGCATCGACAATTGAAAGGGTAGAACGTGAAGTGAACTGGCAGAGAGACAAGTTTGTGTCTCTCTCATAAGTAGAGACTAGTTAGATTGCGAAGGGTTGTGGACTACACGTAGGAGTTGGCCGCTAATGGCAATTTCTGGAGTGTGGGCCCAGCCATGCACAAAAGCCTCGATTCAAAGATCAATCGAGGTGCAATGTCAGAGTACACTTGCAGCATAGCCTTAGAGTGATAGCCCGCACAGAGCCCAAGCTTGAGCGCCTTGGGCGTTAGCCTTTTCCGCTTGTGGCAAGTCCTCGCATCGGAGATCAAGGAGGCAGCGATTTCTGCCATCCTTGACAAAGTGACAATGGGCTTCTATGATGGGGATCCAAATACAGTTGAGTGTGTTTAGCAAGCGCTACACAACGTGAGGGACACTGCCCTTTGCCATAACAGCAACGACCGCCTTGCTTTGGCACGCCTTGGACGGGAGCCGCCCAGAACTGCGCGGATCTCCAACGGACGCCGTATCAGCAAGCACAATTTTCAGCCAAACCTTAGGCAATTGAAAGGGGGCCCCAGAAGTAGTGGGGATGGGTATTTTGTCACAAGAATTGGTAGTCGAGGGTTTTGTGACCCAATCTCTTCGATTATGACCGTTATTGGTACTTTGAAAGCCATTTTTAGATAACTAATTTGATCGTTGAAATAGATGACAATTAATTCCGGACGGAGGAAGTATTAAATGTGTTTGCGAAGTTGTAACTGTATTTGCAGAGCTTGTATGTATACTACCACCATTTCATAAGCCGTGTCTGATCTCGAATTCTCACTGGAACTTGGCAAGAACAACTCAATCAATGAACCTGCCACCATGTTCGGATTCTTTGGTTGATTTTAGCTTGATGTTGACCTTTTTGGGTTAGTCACCACCACTTAACATGGCATTTGACAGCCCTTTTCAATAACGCCCCCAATCAATTTCGTGCAGGCCTCCAATTCCCCGCATTGTTGCATTGGCCATATTCCGGTATTTCCCAACCCAAATTCATTGCGAACCTTGTTGTAGACAACACGTATGTGGTGCTACACACTTTTGTCATTTTGATGCCGTTGCTATCACACTTTGGGGGATCATCTCTTTCAATATGCTGGATCGTGCTGCCAACATTCTTGCTTACAACAGTTGGCCGTGTTGGCTTCAATCTAGGGCGTTTTACAGGTTGATGCAGGTATGTGCGGCCTTCAAATCCTTGGCACAGCTGAACGATAGATGCTCTTGTAATGATCAAGGTGTCTCTTGGCTTTTCACCATCACTGGCACGCAGTTGTTGTTATCACCACAAATTTTGCAGCGAACCCAAATCCTTTTCCTTGCAGATTCTGTTTGGGATCAAGCCGGATCTTCAGCGGGCATCATACCACAAAAGCATGCATCTCTCCTTGTGATTGCTCAGATCAATCCAGCTCTTCTTAAGGGCAAGGAAAACATCTTACATCCAATGCAATGCGCGGGAAAAAAAGAAACGGAAAATCGTGTTTCAGCTCCTCTTGACATATCACAAGAACGGCAGCATCATTTGGAACGTTGGAGGGCTCTATGAATAGCTCTTGATATTGCGCTTCGAAGTTGTTCCAGGCAATTTTTCTGACTCGCACGTTTTGACCACCGTTTGGGCAAAGTTGAGATCGGACACTACTCATGAAACAGAGGTAGTATTTGTGAAGTTCCAAATTGAATCCGTTGTGTGCCCCCAGGCGTATGGTGCAGAGGCGGCTGCGACGGGCGACGGACATGCAGAGAGGTTCTATCTTAGGGTGACGGTGCCGGCCCTGCTGGTGGATCAGGAGTCCGAGGGGTTTAGTCACCAGCTCACAAGGCCCGGCCAAGATAGGGGGAGCTACTGCGGCGCCATCGGCTTGCCCCAGGCGACACTGACGTACCTAAAGGTGAATTGAGTGAAGAGAGTATGCTGCCATATCCGTCTTTGCTGCCCACCCTGTCGCTTTTTCAGTTTTGGCCTTCGATGGTTGTTGCAGATTTAGAAGTTTTAATTGCGATTCAGGGTGGACGAAGTGTTTGCACGACAGAGTAGTTGGATGCCCAATTTCGCAGCGGCATTCAGCGCGGCGGCTATTTATGAACTCCTGACGGATCCGCCCTGATGGGGACATCCAATCTGATTTGCTGAAACACCAGCCTCTGCCCTTGAATTACTGCTGGACAAGGGGCCAAAACAAGCAGCTTTGATTGGTGGACTTCGTCGCAGTACTGTAGAACATTAGAGCTAGTGTAGTACTGTAGCACATGAAAGCTGGTGGTGTGTGAGTTTGAGGTTAAAATATTATGTTTTATCGAAAACCAGCTGATTGTGCGCTGCATTGCCGTTAACACGGATGCAGCGGAGAAACAAGATCAAGAGATGTATATGCACTTATGCATGCGCATTTCTGTGTTGGCATACGTATCATGCTTGCTTCGTTTGGGTGTAAATCTGTTTCTCATTAGATGCCATATTGCGGTAAGAAAACCGTGCATTGGCATGCAGCTTGGGTTGAGTGGGGACAAATCGTGTAGCCAAATCATGTGCGGTTGGATAAAGTGGTGCAACGTTTATTTCACGAATGCACTTTTTGTGACTAGTTAAGTACTTTGAAGATTGGTGCGTTAATCGCAACTAGAGTGCGTGGCTCAGCTCGTCTAAACACGGTTTACACTGCCCACGTGCGGCCCTTAATAATTAAACAAAAGCAATTGAAGAGAGTGATTTTGCTAACTGTAATTGATCACAAGAAAAATTGTCTCATCAGTGGTCAACTCAAGGTTTTGTTCTTGAAGATTCCGACTATATGCCCCATTGAGCCAAAGGCTAGTAGTGTTGGGACCCCAACACAGTCCACCCCAAGGAATCATGCTTCAATGACGCTAGCTCCAAAGGAACGGGCCTAAAGTTGTATGCTGTCATTATCAAGGGCCCCAACTTGATTGGCAGAAAAGAGCGCGACTGCTCGTGCACAGCAGAGTGAACGGTTGTGGGGTGGCATGCCAGGTTGATGCGAGGGCCATGTGTGTGCAGCAAACATAGGTGTCTGGATTCGTTATGATTCATGTTACTTGCAATTAACTGATACTGTAGTGGCGTTGTAAACTTCCTTGCATTGCGATACAATATTTCATAAAATTGAACGCCTGTGTGGACAGTTCTATCTGTGGCTGGACCAGGGAACCCGCAGCAACTGGGCTTAGCCGCCGTCTTGTTCCGTCGTGGACCAGTTTTCGTCGCTGCGAAGTGAATATTGCTTGACGCAGTCTAATCCTCAGCAACGGCTTGAAATGAAGTTAGTATCAGCGCCGTGCAGGGCGCCGCTGTGGTGCGCATGTTGCAAGCCTACTTGGACCAAAACATCACTGCAAGAGATTCATTTCCTGAGGAGTTTCTGTCCGGGCCTCAAGGCGACGGCGGTCCCTTCCTTCGCGGGGCGCAGACGTACCTGAAGAGGCACAGCTTCGGGTCAACTAACACGTCAGATTTCCTGGCAGCTTTTGACAATGCCACTGGTGAGCCGCTCAACAGCCTGGATTTCAAGCATTGCGAGCAGCTCGATTGCATCCAAGCCCCTTCGGGCGAATAACCGAACCCAGTATGTGAGAAAAGAAAACCCTTCTTCTGGTGCGCTCTTCAGCAGTTTGATGTCCGTATGCGTGAGCATGGAGTACACAGATGATGTTTATGTCAAACATGCTTGGTGCACGGCAGTGCCGACTCCAGAAATGAGACTGACCAATGGGCCACGTTCAAATGCAGAAATTGATGCATGAGGATCTTGTTATTGCAGTAGCTGTGTCGAAGTTCCCGGCGAGGGGTAGTTTCACACATTTCTATCGCGTCATTGCATCTGATGCCTCGAAATTGTCATTTTCCATGCTCGGGTGCCGGCCAAAAACCACAGGCCTTCATTCTCCTTTCGCGCCGCGCTGCCATCCTGGTTGCCTTTCAAAGATGTCCAAATTGGTGCCTTGCTTAGTATCACTACTTTGCATTAAATGCAAACGTCGTTGAGAAGGGAACCGATTGCGCACTGCATGGAGCGGTTTGTGTAATTTTGATCGAAGGTCGAACATGACGTTTGGCTGGTACCAATTGGCCCCAGTGCACCGTCAGCCACATATTGTGACGTCAATGAACTAGTAGATGGAACATTTACTGCGGCAGCAGAACATCATTGTTCAATGGAGTACTCGCGAAGCCATTTTGTGGTTCCGCAGCGATCGCGCAGCGACCGTCCACTACGCGCCTTCCGCGCGCCCAAATAGACATCTGCCTCATTTGTTTCAGGTTCGCCTGTGACCGACATGATGAGCGCCTGGCTGCTGAATGGGGATTACCCGCTCGTCGAGATAATGACGATGGGCGACGGCGGCTTGGGTGTTTACGCCAGGCAGAATCGCTTTAGGCTGTCAGGCAAACTCTCGTGCTCTGCTTCCAAAGCCAGGTGGTGGATCCCAGTGCGCTACAAATTGAAGGTGGGGCGTGCGCAGGGTGCAGGGGGCGCATTGCGCGAGTTCTATTCTTTGATTTTGTTCAAATTTGAGCAAATGCAGCGAACGGAATTCCCGCTCTTAAACAAGCGGGTTGCGCCGAGCACAGAGGCGACTGCTATTGCATGTGTAACCAAATGCACATGCGATACCCCGTCCACTTTCTGACTCGGATCGTCGCGACGATTTTGTACTTCTGCTACTCCAGCATGAGTGTCGCACTTCTTCCCGCATCGCTGTGTTTATGGAAAAGAAATGTCGACATGTTCTTTTGGTTGTTTATTGCACGCAGAATGGCACTTAATCAGTCAGTACAAGCATGCAGTGCGGCATTAATTCACATGCCATCGAACGAATTGCTCGTTGAAGATTTGCTCCCTGATTCGCTGTTTCATCAGGCTGGCTGTTACATTACTGGCCTTGTCAAATACAGCTGATTAACTGATTCTTCGATTCCAACATCCTGCACAAAATTCTCAACGGCAGTGAAGCATGTTCGAATGCGTGCCTTGCGCTGCAGTCGTCCCCTGAATTCAAGTGGGCTGCCGTCCCGAGTTGCGGAAGGGTGAAGCTGGCGACTCTGGCGGACGCAAACGACACGATTGCGGCGAACGCGGGCCGGTCTGGCTACTACCGCGTCAGGTACAGAGAGCCTCTCCGGACGCGGCTGCTGGCGGATGCGCTGGACACCCCTCCGGGCGCCACCAACGCCCAGCTGACGCACGTGGACTTGGCGGCAATGTTGGACGACGCATTTCACATGTCGTTTGCGGGCGTTCAGCACTTTGATGCGTTTTTGAATCTCACGGAAGTGCTCGGTGAGTGGCATTGGCATCATTTGAGTTCGCGCAGAGCTGGTGCTTTTGTGAGTGTCACGGAAGTGCTTGGCGAGTCGCATTTGCACCATTCAGTTCGTGCAGAGCTGACATGCGGATACGGATTCAGTGGGGCTGGGACTGAAGCGGAAATGAGTCGAACTGCATGGATACTCCTATTTTTCCGCGTGAATGCTGAATGTGGAGCAGCGCAGGGGCGGTGGCTCGCGCCGCATTTGCTAGAGCCAAGAATGCATCAAACTGGCCTGCATGACGCGCATCCGGTCCACCGACTTCATTCAGACCATGTTGCGGATGGGTCCGTCATCTCTTGCTTTGTTGCGTATTGGCAAGCGTCATTTAGAGAAGACGACAGGCAATTGAGCACGCAATTCATGGCGGCTGAGAACCGTACATTGTACAATTGCTGTGCGCATACGCTGCACACTACAGAACTGAGGGCACGCTCCTTTGCGAGTGAACGCTGTGGATTGTGGAATCGCTGCGTGAGGATGCTGTGCAGTGCACGAGAGGCAAGATCCTCGCCAGACTGACGCTCACGCGTCTTCACCTTAATTCTTTGTGTCGATTTCGCCTTCTCCACGGCCACATGCGTCCCCAAAGGTAGAGCGTAACTCACTGGCTCAGTTGCTTCTGCTGCGCCACAAAGCGATGCGCCCGAGAGCCCCACCAGTGCCGTGGCTGGTAGATTAGGAACAAACGGCGCTGCTGGCTGCGCATTCTAGAAAACCGATCCGCCACGTCTGTAAACGCACCGCTTGGCTCCATTGTAGGGCCCAATATTTGGTACTTTTCGGGCCTTATATTGCAGTACTTTTCGAAGTTAATATTTTGGTACTTGTGGCCCTAATGGTTGAGTACGTTTGGTACTTTCTTGGCTCATTTTCTTGCTCGCGGCTTGACAGGTTCTCGAATGTACACGTCCCACACGCCCTGGGCCATCGCCCTGCCGCACCTCCGCGCCGCCCGCGACCTCCTGAGAAGGAGCGCAACCTCCCAGGCGTGTGGCGACGATCTGGAACAGTACGCCAGGGAGCGCCTGCTGGGCCCCATGGTCCGCGAGGCCAGCAATCCGTACTCGGGGGCGGGGAGGGGCCTCGGTTTCTCGGTGGGCGCGGACGAGCCGCTGGACTTCAGGCTGATGCACCAGGGGCTGTTGCAGGAGGCCGGCAACTTCGGCGGCGTGGACGTCATTTCGAAGTCGCTGGAGATCTTCTTTGGGGATGGCGCGGCCAGCCTTCACCCTGACTTGCAGTCCGTGGTGTACAAGTGAGTTTTTTTCTTTAGTTCCGAAACGCTACATCACATTTCGGCGTCCAGGAGCCTCCCCCGTCCCATCACAGGATATGTGGTGGCCCTTGTGCACCCGAGTGAGAGCGTGCAAGGCGATGTGAAGCCTTCAAGTTGCTCGAATCCAAAAGAATGCTCGGTCTCAAGAAAGGGAAGTGTTTTGTCGTTGTTGTTGCTGTTGGATTCCAAATATAACATCGCATTTCAGTGTGCAGTGTACAAGTGAGTGTGTTGGCTGAACGACGTGGCCGCAATTGGGGGTTTGCTGGCGGTGGGTTGATGCGGTGTGGGTTGCATGTCGTGGTTTGTTGATTCGTCATCAGGTGGTGCGTGGACGACCTTCTGTTGTCGTTGGACGATGTAATCACGCGCATGGTATGTGCATAATGCATTGCAATATACTCAAACAATACTCGTATTAGTATGCCACTAATTAGTGTAATAGTCGTACTATTGATCGCACAATGCATTGCATTGTGCGAGTATTTCAGGAGTGGGTCAGCGCAAAAGAGCGCTGTATTCGAGTTCAACTCGCTGACAGAATGCCGATATGTGGACCGAATATCCAATCAGTGATCTGCGTTGCCAATGCTGTGTCTAAAGAACGGGCAAAGTGGTGCCCAGCCAGTCTGGCTGGTGCCCCAAGGCCTGAACGCACTGGCCACGCACAGCGTTGGCATGAACATTTCATGGGCATTGACCGCGCCCCTCCAATCGCTGCCGGGATGAATAGGAACATATGAAAAAAATCGCGGTAATTTTACTCATATCACTCCAGAGGACATGTGCAGAAATGCGCGTTGTTGTACTATTGTTGCATAAACTGATGATGTGTATCTTGGAATTCGTGGTAAAGCGCATATTAACCGTGCAATCTCAGCAGTGCTTCTGGTGCTCTTCACAAGGAAGAAAGAGCCAAATAACACGTGTTGAAACGTGGACAAAGACTACGGGCTTGCGTTATTTTTGTGTTTTCAGCGTGCACAACATTGATGAAATGCATTTCATATGTGTTCCCAAAAAGTGTTACTTGGTCCTTTTTTTGCTGGTGCTTATACTCAAAGTGAACAACAGTGAATAAGAGTCTTATTCACCGGTGCTCGTGTTGTGCAGCCTTGCAGTGGCCAGCGGGAACAGCAGCGCGTACGAGCAAGTCAAGTCGCGCTTTCTCGAGGCTGAAGATCCCCATGAGAAGAAGAGGCTCCTGCTGGCCCTCACGTACGTCCCTGATCCAGGGCGCATCAACGAGACCCTCCAGCTCGCCTTCAACGACGCTGTGCCAGACAGGGTGCGCCCAATGTTTGCTCTATGCCTTGCGCACAATGACATGGACCGAAGCTGGTCTGCGTATGACAGATTGCGCTCATGTTCAGGGAGCGCGGATGCAGTACATGGGCAACAACACTCCACATCAACGCGATGTGGTACCTTCCTTTCATTCTACTTCTCCATTCGGCGGCGTCCGTTTGCCCATCGCCTTGTGTTCTGCACTCTGGCAGCCGTCACCAGCGTCTTTCGCCTGCGTTTAGTCATCTCGCGTTCCCTTGCTCGGTTTCGCGTCGCCAACCCTTGCTCGTCCTTGCTCGGCTGACGAATTCTGAAGAAGAGTGACGCAAATATAATCAAAAGATTAATGACCCATTCACCCCCTGCATTCCCCAAACCGCCTGAGGGCTCCTTCCCTCCGCACAGGACAAGTTTCTGATCTTCGAGAAGAACGACTTCACCTACACCTACGGCGGCCTCCTGGCCCGAGGCGGGCGGTCCATCGACGCCGCGGCCGACTTTTTTGCCGACTTCCTCACCTCGCTGTACAACTCGTTCGGCGACTGCGACGTGAGGCTGTGGATCAAGGGCATCGCCCGTGCGTTGCTGGACGACGAGAAGTCCCAAAATTTTGTGCAAGCCGCAAGTCAAGGCTTCCAGCCCGGGCAGCTGGAAGAGCTGACGGCGAGGAATTCGCAGTGGGTGGCTCGCTACGGGCAATCCACGTGCCGGTGGCTGAGGTCGCGGATGAGCTGAATCAACCGTTTGGACGAAGCTGCTGCTGGCGCAGTGCATAGACACTGCGCGCAGCTGCTTATATGTTTAGTGACATGCTGGTGGCCCAGTACGTAGACGCAGCATGCAGCTGCCATGTCGTTCGTTGAAATTCGTGCGATTTCCGGCGCCCTTGGGTGTTGTTAGTTTCCAAGGCATGGACATACCGAAAGTCGATGCCCTGCCTTGACTCAATTTGTTGAGCTTCGTGAACAGAGTTGAATGTCAATATGCGTAGTGCCCCTGATCGAAATCGCCAGCCTTGAGCAATCGCATTCAGGCTCTCGCGTGCCCCGGATGAAGGACAGCTTTTCTTCTGCAGGGGCCCGCCCTGGCTATGGCCATGGCCAGTTTGGGGTGGACCGCCCGTGCGGCAGGGCACATTGTTCTTCAGCTCCCCGCGGATGCCTGGGTGTGACTTGGCCTGCGCACAAAGCCTGAGTTGCAGAAGGCACCAAATTGATTCCTAGGCAGTACCTGCTGCGCCATTGCTGCTGCCCCACACTTGCTGTACTGCAGAAACCTCGCGACATTTCACCCTGTGCTTTGGCATAGTTCGCGCATCTAGTTCCAGGAGGCACCAAACGCACATATACTGTCGGCCCCGTGGCGCCTCGCTCGCGTTCATACGTGGAACATCGAGGGCGGTGCAATCATGTCCACAATGCCGTCGCATGCTGAGGCTCGCCCTGACTGCAAGTTCATTTGAATACCTGCGCAAACGCAGAAGGTAAAATACCATGCCATGTCTGCGCTACGCGGAGACTTAATGTGGCAGAGTAGCAACGGTGCAGTGAATCCTGGCCATGAAAAAGCTGTGCACTGTTGTTAAGAGTTTCTGGGAAACAGCCTTGTCCTTCATTACGATCCGCAATTCCCTGGCTACGGACCAATTACATCCCGGATATGTACACCCACGTTATGGCCATATCGAAGATGATTCACGTCCGCATCTCATTCGACATCCGGAATATTGCTGCGGATATGCGGACTCCCTTCTCCTGGATAGGGCGCTATCCACTGACGTATATCCTCGCATGGCGAAACGGAGCCCTTTCCACCCAGCGCTTGACCCCGAAACTCCTTTTTCAAAGCCCTCGTCCAGCCCCTTTTTCGTCATTACTTATCATTTCCCACTCAAATTGTTTCACTATTGATCTTTTCTTCATTAGTCATCGCTCCAGCCACGAGCAGCCCATGCACATCGGCCCGGATGCCGAGGAATGGGACCGCTGCGTCCCGTTGCAGTGACTGCTGCCCGTTTCGCATTCACGAAGCGCCACTGAGAGCAGGCGCACGGCTGTGGAGCGGCTGCACTGTGCATGGTTCCTTGCGTGCTATTCCACCTGTATTGGGATGCACTGCGAGGCGGGGCCTTTGTTGCAGAGGTCAGGCCCGGCCAACTCTCCATTTTTTATGTTGTTCTCGTTCACTGCTCCATAATTATGGATGCGCACTCATGATACTATGTAATATGTCTTTAAGAGGGGCCAATTGTGCGACCTAACATGGGATAACATTGCATTGAAGTGTGTTTTGCTGCTAGGTCCGTTGTGGGAGAGCCATGGAAGGGGACCACACATGTTGAAACACGTTTGAGAGTTCTATGTTTCTAACATTGGAGTATTCAAAATTTGGGAGCAGCATCGTATTCCTGATTCTGGCGACAGCAAAACCTCCCCAGCATGTCCCTTACCCTTGCAAGTACTGCATGGGGCGAAGACTGAATGATATTATATATGCGTACGCTTGTGCTGCTACGTTGCCTCGTGCCAGGTACGAACGGAAAAGCGACTTCCCGCAGCGCAACGATGACCTGAATTCTTGGAGGCTGCATTTTTGGAAGTAGCGGCGCGGTTTTGATTTGGCTACAGTTTTTTTCCGGCTTTAAACGGAAAATCCTGATGGTCAAAGCGAGGTACCTGTCGGCTCTGCGTTTTGCCAAGCCCTCTCCATCAACTGGTTTGGATTGTTGCAAACTTGCCCAATGGTCCCTTGAAGGGCGACTCCCCGCAAGCTCATGTGCAGTGCAAACGCCCAATTCATCCGGGCCATCAGGCGATCACAATGATTGACTAAACGAGCAAGAGCCGCCAGGCATGATGAGAGGCGGCAGCCAAACATTCTCCACACGCCGCACCAAGATGTGCCAACCTTGATTACAAGACTTGACACAGTTTCTTATTGAACAATCGCATCATTGTTCCTGGTCAGCGTTTCCGACAGCGAGCCGCCATGGCCCGCTGGGAGAGTCTATTTCCATGCAATCTCAACAAAATTCCCACAGGCCAGTGCTGAATTGGACTGTTCTATGTGCTCACAGGCGGACCCAATCGCCCTGACTGAAGTTTTCTTGACTTCTGTTTCGGAACCCATGCCCTGCAAAGAAAACGGGGGCACCAGTAAATAACTGTTGAAACACAGGGCGCCCATACTGCAATATAGCTGGCAATAACCCGTAAGCCGTCAGAGCCATCGCCAAGGCTCATGCATAAAGCTCTTCGCAGTGCTGTGTTCAGCTTTCTGTATGTAGAAACAGGTGCACTGAGAATGCAGTTTATTGGGCCACATGGCCAGGAAATGTGCTCGCGGTGCATGACCCCTGCGAATGGCCGCCGGTTCACTTATCCACGGGTTCTAGCTGCAGGGTTGCGGGCATTAGCCAAGCCATGTGGCACAAAATACGCCATAGTTGCACAAGTTTCAGAAATTCATTTTCCTGGGAATGTCAGAGAAGATGGCATGGAAATTGGTCTGGCGTCGGCGGGCTCACCTTCAGCACATCTCTTTACAGCAGGTGCCGCCTCCCGAAGCTGTAGGGTTTGTAGCTGTCGTACTTTGTATCCTTGTAGCCATACTCGTAGTCGGGCTCCTTGTAACCGTTGTAGTCATACTTACCATAGCTGTTGTAGTCATCACCATGATGGTGGCTGTCGTGATGGCCATATGTCGACGAGCCGTACTTTGCATCGTATCCATAGTCGTCATGACCGTACGAGCCGCCGTACCCATAGTCGTCGTGACCGCCGTAGTAGTCAGGCTCCTTGTAGCCGTCGTGACCGTATGTGTCGCCCGATCCGTAACCGTATCCATCATCCTTGTGGTGGTGGCCGCCGTGTCCACCGTAGTCATTCCCGTATCCATAATCGCCACCATGGGAGTCGTAACCATATTTGCCGTATTCGTGATCGTGCCCATAGTCGTCGTGACCCCCATAGTAGTCGGGCTCCTTGTAGCTGTCGTAATCATGCTTACCGTAGTCGTTGTAGCCGTCGTATCCTCCATAACCGTAGGTGTCATGGGAATCGTAACCATATCCACCGTAGCCGTAGTCTTTGTGACCGTACGTATCGTATTCGCCATAGTGGTCATGGCCGCCGTAGCCGTCATAGCCGTAGTCTTTGTGACCGTATGTATCGTATTCGTCATAGTGGTCATGGCCGCCGTAGCCATCATAGCCGTAGTCGTCATAGCCATAGTCGTCGCCGTGGTGACGCCCGTGGTCGTCATAACCTCCTGAGTCACCAATTATTGGAATCGTTATTGGTGCGATGGTTATTTATATTTCTATTACAACTTGATCGTCAGAATGTTCATATAATGATTTTTAATAAAAACGGCCTGCTGTAAGCGCTGCATGTGTGTTGACGTCTGTGAGGTTCAGATGACGTTTGTTGGCCAACGAGCTCAAAACAGGCGTGAAGATTCAGCAGCTAAACGAGGCCCCCCCGAGTCGCCCCCGTGTCAGACACACATTAGGCCACACGATCCAGTGGGGGGGGTGTGCAGGCACGGGGCGCGTCCCACAGATCACATACCACGCATCGGATCAGATATCGGATCACATCGAATCACGTCGAATCATCATGTCGGATCACAAATGTCACACCATGTCATGCCACATATCACATCATATCGGACCGTATACGATCGTATCGGAACACCGCTCACCCTTGTGGCTGTGCGGGCACGGCTTGGCGCGCCTCTCCTTCTCGCACTGGTACACGATGGCGTCCAGAATCGTGCCCTTGGCCAGCAGCTTCGCCTCGTCGTCCCCGTAGCTCAGGTAGTTCTTGCACACCTCCTGGGCCGCGTGGCCCAGTTTGTAGCGCAGGAAATTGACCTTGTACTGTTTGGACACCCCGTAGGAGCGGCCCGTCGCGCACAGGCGGCGGATTTGGTTCTCGCAGGCCTTGGAGTCCGGGTGGCCGCAGGCCGTGCAGTAGTCGGAGGCGCGGGGGTCCTCCTTGCAGTCCTGGATAACGAATTCAAACAATTGTGAGGAACTTCATTAGTTACAACAAGCACGTGTAAATTGAAAAGAAAACACCATGCACTTGTGTAAACTGTGTACTCAATGGGCTACATAATTGTGTATATTATCTAGTTAGTTGGGTCAGCAATCATACAAAGATTCGAACTATGATCTTGAAATCTACTAGTTGGCATTTGCACTGCTCAAAACAATTAGTCTGAAACTTGAGAGTTAGGATTTACAGTATCAGCTATAAGCGAGAACTTTCTGAAAATGTATTTTGGGTATCCACTGCTGTGATTTATTACAATCTCTTTATCGTTTCTGGGCGGAACAGGCGGCGCAAGGAATAAAAGGTGATTTTAAGGCTGCAAATCGAATACCACGCCCGTCCCTCGAACTGCGGACAACTCGGACTTGATGAAAAGAAGCTTGACTTCGGCGTGCAATCACACTGCGCAATTGCGCCCACCTGGCGCATGGCCTACCCCTCACTGCCTCGTCCACAATTCGGCCACATCAATCAGTATGTATTAAATACAATCAGCGCCAACACTACTCTGCTTTGGTTCTTAGCCATTATTGGTACTATTCTGGATTGCACTTAATCTCACACAATATATAATCGTATTCACTATAATATGTGACACAATCACATCCACTCGGCACCGCATCGACACCGGCTCATGCGCCGCGAAAATCGCCTATCCCCCGCCTCGCTTCCAACAATGTTTGGGAAAATGGAACAAGATACAATGCTTACTGTACTGTGTTGCACCGCTTTTCCATACCTGGAAAAAGTGGTACTTGTACCACTTTTTGTGTTGTAACACAGTACAATAGTGCCTGTCTGCAGACAAAGGAAAACCCCCACCTTGTGGCAGGCCAGGTGCAGCACCGCCTTCAGCTTGGCCACCACCGCCGACCACTCCTCATACGTGGGCATCGGCGGGAGGGGAACCGATGACGGCTCGGGGTACACCACCGTCGGCTCAAGCTTGAGATCTCTGGAGGCGCCTCCGGCACCCGATTCGCCAGCTCCAGATACCATACTATCTGTATCCACTGGAATCTCGGCCGTAGCAGACGCATCTACGGCCGCATCGGATGCGAGCTCTCGGCCGTGACCAGCGCCCGACGCTTCAGACACCGTATCCTCCGTATCCACGGCGATATCCACCGTAGAAGAAGCGTCTACGGCCGCATCGGATGCCAGCTTCCGGCGATTGCCGCCGCTCATGGACTCCATGGGGATGACCGTCTTCTCGCTGTAGTGCGCGAGAACGTCGAAGTCGTACGCGTCCAGGATGACGTCGAAGCCCACCTTGGAATCCTTGAGGGCCATGAGGCACTCCTTGCCCAGGTCGTGGGACTCCATGGGCAGTCCCTTGGCCAGGGCGATCTTGCAGTAGTAGCACATGGGGGACACGCCGCAGAGGGGCTGGGCAGACGCGGGTGGGCGGACGTCAGTGCCTCGCGCTCCGGCGCAGCGTTAAAAATTTTCACAAATTGGTTATGACAAATTCTATTTGTTCGAAGATACACATTCTCATCCATCTGCAAAATATGTATGCTATTCTATTCTATATTGAATATATATTCTAATATATCCATACAATCTGTATTCTAATATGGTTGTTAGTTCTTCTGCGAATTGGATCGCTCGCTTGCTGTCTCATCCGATGCTTTGTGAATGGCATTTTTCGCCTGTTCATTTGTTGGTCGTCGATTCGCTGATTGGATTCCATGGAGGCAGTTGGCATAGCGGCCGGATATACACGCAGAAGGTGTTGCTAGGTGGGTGTGGTTTGATTTGTTGCCGATTGGTCTTTGCGTGTCAAGTGTGATGCAAGTTTTGCCAATTCTAGAATTAAATCAGATCTGATCGCATGGTTTAATCCTAGCTGGAATTTCCTGAGCTGCGTTGCCTACAGGTGTCACTTAACAAGGAGCGGAGGTAAAATCAAGGGAAAGACAATCAGTTTTGATCTTGTGGTTCCTAAATATACAAATAAAAATAAACATATAACTAAATGGATAGCGATGAATACAGTAAAAATAAACAAACAAATAGGTCAAGTAACAAGTGGATTAAAGCCAAGAAAATAAAATTGTAATATTGGTTAGCTTATTTTATTTGCTTATGGATTATTTGTTGTGAGTTTTGAAGTGTTATTTAAACTAGGTAATGATTAATTAACTATGTTCGGACGTTCTTCTTACTTAAATTTGGTTCATGATCATATTCGAGCACATGCGTAGGTTCGCCACATTCATGTAGCCTTACTAGCCCTATATAGAATATAGAGATTGAAGCCCCGAAATCCAAAAGTATCTTTCCATTGAAAGAACAGTCAATTCAGTTGTATCCTTCTGTATTAACTTGTATTTATTCAGATGTAGTTGAATTTTAAATGCAGCTTTAATGTCAGGCATGGCTTGAAGTTTGAATGTATTTGCATTTCTTAGGTTCAGATGTAGTTTCAATTTCAGTTTTAGTTGCATAATAGGGCAAGTTTGATTTTATTTTAGCTTCCAATTCAAATCCAAGTACAGTTATGGGCCTATGTCCAGGGAAAGGTTGAGATTTAGGTTAGTTTGGTTTGTTCTTTTCGATCTGAATTTTAATCTAGTTCTGTTCTAAGTTTCACACTTAATTTTCATTCACTTTCTTTCGCTTTCCTCGTTTTGTTTTCAAGTTTAAGTTTATTCTTAGGTTTACTAATTAATTTTTAATTGTTTTTCGATTTTAGGTTAAGTACAGTATAATTTAAGTATAGGTCTACTAGGCTCAGCTATAGTTAGGTTTACTTTCCTGTTAATGCTTACTAAACTGGACCTAATAAGTCCGCGTGAGGTTTAGACTTATAGTGCGGTATAGGATTACGCTCAACAATTAGATAGTCAAGGATTAGGAGCATTAATTCGATAGATTTAAGATCTTTAAGCTGCACAAAATACTACAGAGGGAAAGCCATAAATCCAGAGGGCATAAAACTAGAGTGCAATTTGAATGCAATGCGCAATCATCCACAGCCATTTGCTCTACCAGCGGCATGTTCTTCTTGTAGTTTACATTCTGATTTCTCCGATCTGTATTTCTTCTTGCGCACACTCGAGTGCGCTCTAAGGAAAACAATACTCAGCTACCAACTATCGCATGGCTTGGAAACAAACTGGAAAAAAAAACGGGACTCAAATGAAAAAATCTTTCATTTGTACTCATTTATATTAGAATTTTATTCATTTGTGATTGATTTATTTTAGTTCAACTGGAAAACAACTGGAATATATGGGAACGCCTGTCTTGGCACCACTCACCGAAGACTTCGGAGACTCGATACCGTAGCTGCCGAAGATCTTTGAGACATCGAAGTGGCGATAATACGGCTTGTACGGTGTGTACTGCTGGTATCCGTAGCCGTAGGAGGAGGAGGAGGCATGGCCGTAGGAAATGGGGGTGGAGTAATGGGAGTAGCTGACACTTGAGTCAGATCGAACTGATGGGTAATAAACACAGTCATAGCTGTCAGTCCTAAGTAGGAGACCGTTGCTGAGGCGACGGGTTTTTGAAGATGGTGCAATGAGGAGCGAAGCGACTACACTCCTTCCTTAATCAATCGAGAAGCATCACAGGTGAAATTTTGCGCGTCTTTTGAGTCACGAGAGCAAAACAAGGTGCTGGTGCTGGACCACGTACTGGCACTAGTAAATGTCGAACAAGTTATTGATTTGTGCCATGTTCGTTAATCATTGAGTGATCGACTTGGAACTTATGCTGATACTAAATGTACCGCTTAATTTTCATTTGTGAATGCATATCTATTTTTATATTTCGATGATTTTGTAGTTCTTTCCCTGAGACTTGGTCCCTTGATTTTCGTTGCATTCGCTTAGTAATATAATCTTCCACCATTCGCATACCAAAGGACAGCTGTAAATGCTTAGGTTTTCAAAACCCCACCTTCCGACACTCCAAGAAAGAAGACCAACGCGAGGGCGATTGAGATGGGATTCATTTTCGGTGGCCTTCTGCAGAACGATGGTCTGTGGTCTGCAGGCAAGCCACTCCGAGCTATCAGGCACCCGCATTGTTCATCCCACGGCTAGAGCGTAACGTCACGGGCGTGACGCATGCGACATTTTGACGCGCCAAGCTGGCGGCCCGCAGCTGATGATCTCCCTCGAAGGCGCAGGCACCTGCTGGATCGCGCATTTCGGGACACTTCCGCGGCGAATTTTCGGCGAATTTTTGGCCTTTGACCAGTCGAAAAGGAAGAAAAATCTCCATGGCACAAAACATTAAGATTGCAGAAAACTATTGAAAACGCACGGGTAAATAGGGAAAGCGCAACGGGAAGGCCGAAAATCGCCGTTCAGTCAGTACGCGACCGCGAGCTGTCGGAGGGCCATGGCTTCAGAATTTCAATTTAACCCGTCAATGGCACCGCATCGTAAATGCAAAACGCCGCCACGGCCTGGAACATTCGCAATTGGCGTCCCGGAACCGACGCCCCTCACACTTGCACGCCAACACCACGCGCAAGCCATATTTGACTTTTCCAATTGCACCGCGAGATCAGTCGCCGCCGGTTCCCGACGAACGAAATCAGAAAGGCCGACCCAGCCGCGAAACAAGAAACAAGAAATATATTCAAACGCGGGGGCAACAGCGAACAGCCGCATCCTGCTGCCGCACTCGCGTTCGCGCTCCAAAAGTCAAAAAATGCAAAAGTCAACGGCCGATTGACCCGCGAGGCAGCCACGCTTCGAGTCGAACAGCGATCGATCAGCAAAACCCGACGCCCCAGACGCGCCACACGCGTCCACAAATACCCTCCTTCGCCTGCTGTCTACAATTTCCTCCGACGAGACCGAAGAAGCAAAAGTCAAAATTCGCGGAAGGCAAACACCCACACTTCGCAGCGCAAGGCGCAGAGAATGAACCATTGCCGCAGAGCGCCTTCGGTCGCTGTCGGGAACTCGACCCACTTGAGCGGTGGCCTTCCGGCGGTCCCGACTGGCCTTGTGCTCGGTCAAGTTGGTTTCGGGCTGCCCGCAGGGGAGTGTGGTACGGTCAAAATGCGAGAGGGCGCGGTTTTTATAGCCGAATTGCGAACTATTAGCAGTTCGTGTTAGGAGTGAGAAGGTCTGTAGAGTCAACTCTGTAATGTACCTAGAAGTGGCCGGATCCGTTTGACCGATGCTTGATGCGGGCCGAACCGGTGTAATCTCTCGGCTGAGCGACACGGTTCTGCGCTTCTAGAAGCGCAGACATGCAAATCTGGGTGCGGATTGACCACGAACCCTGCCGCAAAGTCCACGCCGAATTGCAAAGCTGTAGATTGTGTGTTCTAGAGCGCATCACCATACATAAGAAGTCGATAAATGTCTTGGTTGGGCTCAAAACATCACCCGAAATTGCTGCCTCGGTAAATTACGAGGGCAGTGGATGCTGTAGGTGTCCACCATGTCAAGGAGATCAGCTTTCTGCCCTTTTACGCAAGGACAGTTGATTGAATCCCATTGCGAATGAGATGGATCGTATTTCTTTCCTGGCTTCCGTGAACAAGGCAAGACAGGACAGGCGTATTCCTGAAGCGATCTTATATTAGGTTTGATCATGACTGAAGTGCTATATCAATGGCCATGGCCAGATGTAGCCATCTGGCCAGATGTGCAATCCCCCTACTCTGACTGGGTGTTGTAATGAGCATATTCTGGAGTTTTAGAATATCGTTTCCCATTGTCTGGTGGATTCCAAATACTGTCTTGCCTGCCAGTGCGGTGCGTTCTAAGTATTGTTGATTCAAAACCTTGTACTTTCACTGAATGGCCAAAATGTCTACTTCGCCAGATGTAGCTGGGTGGCGACTGTTCCATTGATTTGGTGTGCAGCGGCTCTCAATAGAACGACGGATTGATTTTTCACCGCAACTGGTGAGTGACCCCCGATGTCGCTTTGTTAAAATTGAAGAAATCTCATTCGAATGAGATTTCTACACCAATAAATGGGGCGCCACGGACGGGAGATGCGGTCAACGCCATCTCGGCACATGCTCCAGAAGCATCAAGAGACATTAGCGTTGCAGCTAGTTTAACACCTATTTCTTGGAAATCTATTTGTCCTTTTCCTCTTTCTATAAGTACAGCTTGCAATCTGTTGATGTGATAGTATTAATATTATGGTATTATACTAACATTAAAACAGAAATCCGTGTTTAGAAGCAAGAATTGCTCGAAGGAGCTGCATTCAAGTGCAAATGTGCGCGTGTCTTAAACTAAAACACCGAATGAGCAACTAAAGTTGAGGTTATTTTATAGAACAATAGTATTCAAAAGTGAGCCAGTTGCAAGTAAGAAATTTGGTGCCTTGATGAAATGCATGCCACTGAGTTGGCATACTCATCGATCCGATGCCTATGAAGCACTGTGGTCGTGAACACAGCTCCTCATGCTAGGCATATATCCTCTGAACGACTGCCCGGTGCAAGGAGGACGTGGCATTAAATTATCGATGCGCTTGCATTCAGCAACAACAATAGCAACTGGTGTGAGGCAGATCGGATGTTGTCAGCAGTGCATATACTATGTGCCTAGTAGGCAGGGTTATATTTGGTCGTGAGGCGCCTTCCCCCTCACGCGGATTCCCCCAAAACCCCCAACCTACTTCGTCACGCCCAGTGTTATCCCCCACGTGGCGTCACACGGCCCCAGATACTTGAGGGACATATCTTTGCAGCACTCGCTGCCCGCACATTTTTCTAAATCATTAAAAAAACCCCAACAGATTTTTTTGGTAAATGTTTTCAACCCCAGATGTGGAAGTGCTCTGTCAACCAATGACTGGACGCCTGACCACCCCGCTCCCCCCACCACCCCCTTCCCACCAAAAGCCGTCCCGCCACCACAGGGTACCCCAAACGACACCAAACCGCCCCCACACCGCCGCCCAAGCGCAGGCGCTGCCCACCCAGCCCATCAGATACCTGCCAGCGGGGAACGAATTTGCCGATGGGCTCAGCCAGGCCCATGGCCACGGGGCGCGCCCCGATGGCGCTGGCCGAGCCCCAGCGCGCGTGGAGCGTCCGGCGGATCGCGGGGCCGTCGCGACAGGTGAGACCCGCGGCGGTTCCCCGCTTTTTTGAATCAGGGGGATAGGCGATGGATGTTTGCCGCGATTGATGATCGCGTGGAACAGGTGGACCACTGCGGCCGCGACATTTGTTCGCGGGGTCGTCGGCTGCCGGGGTCAGCGTGCGGTCCTGCAGTGTTCGGATACTCTTGCATAATCGACTGCGGTGTGAATGAGGATGGTGGAAGTCGAACCTACGTGGCTGTGGAGCGATGGATCCGCAGTCCGCCCCATTTGGTCGCTCTGGCACATCCGCCGGGCTGATCATAACACCAGCTTTCGGCAAGCCATGCTGGCAACAGTGGAAATGTGGCGCCTCCCCTGGGCTCGCTACAACACTAGCTTGGCAAGCCATGCCAACAGCAGTGGAAATGACTCCCAGGATGGAGGGGAGGCCATGTTTTTCATGGCCGGGTGCTTGCTTTGTTGCTCACCTTGATTAGTCTGCCAGGCGGATGGCGCTGCCAGGTGGCCGCAGAAGGGCGCGTGCCGCACCCAGGAGAACTGTCAAGTTGGAGTGAGCTCTGGGGACAGGCATGTCTGTGCTGCTGGAAAGGTGCGTGTCCCAGCAGCTTGAAGCAACACTGAATGGATGGGCCCTTGCCTGCCACCTTTGCAAACATGGTGGCAGAGTGCTGAGGCCATGTCACATGCCCCTGTGTCAAGACACTTGCAACCCGAAATACATTCCTCAACAGTCAATGCTTGCGCAGACTTCCATTGCAACACAAAGCCAGCTGGCTATGCCCATGAAGCCAATTCGGCCATGCCCCACTCCTGATATGACCTTTGTTTCTCCCAGACCTGAATGTGGTTTGTGCATGCTATGTGGCTGTAAACTCTTGACCATGCCCCACTGAAGAATCCAGTAAATGCAGCAGGCACCAAATAGTTGCCCACATATCCATTTCTGTCCTTGTGCTGCATTTGTGAAAGCTGTGGCAAGATGTTGTTGTAATCTACAGCCCACATGAACAGTATGGCAATGAATGGGTACGCTCCTCCCTCGCTGCGTGGCCATTTCTGTTCCCTACGCATCTTGCTGAGACTGTTGCAAACACGTGTGACAGGGGCTGATGGGTGCACCATGGTAATGCCTTCGTTGCGATTTGCATCCGTTTTGCCGATGAGTCCAAGTAGATGCCAGAATTCAGCCCGTTGTTGATACGCGCAGAGCTATGCATGGATCTTCGAATTCCCATAGCTTCCCTGATATGTGGTAGTTTGCTGGTCACCGTTAGTGCATGTTTGAATTGCCATACTTGTTGCTTTGTGTTTTCTTGTGGTTGTTGGGTACTTTGCATGTTTGCCTACAGCATGGAAACTAGTCACTGAAACATTTGGCCTGCCATAGGCACCAAATGTGTGGAGGTTCTCCGTTGTGGTTCAAAGAGCTTTTGCCAAAATTGCGTGCTTTACTTTACCAGGATCAGAATGGTCTGCATTTGGTTTTGCTGTAATGCAGCAGTTTGTGCACCACTAGGTCGTCAACGTTGCCACTGCTGAGGACCTGAGCGTGTTTGAGCAGCTCGTGACTGCCACGGGTCGAAAGTATGTGATGATCAGTGGCAAGGGTGGTGTGGGGAAGACGAGCCTTTCAGCGTCCCTGGCTGTGCGGCTTGCAGAGGCAGGGCACACCACACTTGTGGTGTCTACAGATCCTGCTCACTCACTGAGTGACTCCCTCGACCAGGTCAGGACCTTAGATGATAACAGGGAATGGTGGCTGGTGCAAGCCAAGCTGTGTGGGACACAGTTCATGCTGTAAAGTTATTGCTCAAAATGTTTTTATTTCAATTATTGCATCTTGTAATCAAATTCTGCAAGAAGAAACTTGGAGCCCTTGCACCTCGCGGGTGTGGGGGAATATTTGCAACATTGCTTATGGTGACCATGAACTTATACACAATGCATTCCTCACACAAGAATTTTCCCAAGTCAACGTGCATCCTGCTTGGTAAAGTTTCTTGTGCTAAGAATATGCAGATTCAAGGGTTGTGGATGCAATGGATACATATATTTGTGAACAAAGATGGTTGCAAGTGTCAAATCCTCTTTGGGGTTTTGTGGCCATCTTCATAGCAGCACATGCCAAGGATGGTGTGCATGTTGTAGGCTCATAGTATGGGCAATATGCACACACC
This sequence comes from Ostreobium quekettii, assembly GCA_905146915.1. Taxonomy (NCBI): domain Eukaryota; kingdom Viridiplantae; phylum Chlorophyta; class Ulvophyceae; order Bryopsidales; family Ostreobiaceae; genus Ostreobium; species Ostreobium quekettii. The sequence continues at coordinate 42,646 of CAJHUC010000830.1, read as the reverse complement.
CCTTGAGAACCATTGTCAGTGCCGCATACTCGTGCCTTCATGTATGTTAGGCTCTATTTCTATGGTGGCCCCCCTCTGTGCCATCTGAATATATGGCAGAAGAAGAATGTTGCTCATTTACCCCTTGGCTGGAACAGTTCCACTGCAGTCATTGTACTCCAGGAAGCACCCACGAATCCCAAAGTTCAGACAGCACTGGGGGTGTCAGCTACTAATTAGCAAGTTCAGAATCTGAACTTCAGACCAATGGAAGTAGCAGATTGCATTGCTCAATTGCCCAGATCTGAAAATGCACTGTCCATGCACCTGTGGAGGGTTGATGAGCACCATCCACAGCATTACTTCAAGACAACATGGACAAGCATGAAGCCAGAGTAACTGGCTTGATGAAATAATGTAAATGCAAATAAATAATAAAAAAAATAATGGATCAAAACTGGGTGGCAAACGCAGAAGTGAAGTGAGACAAGACCCTTGAACAAAGTTGATTAGAAGGAGCTCATGGTTGTGTCAGCTTGGCGGTTCCACAGGACGTGAGCGGTGGTACACCAGTGCTAGTGGAGGGCAGCACGCTCCCCCTGTGGGGCATGGAGGTCAACCCGGAGCTTGCCAAGGCGGAGTTCAGGCAGTACGCAGAGGGGGAGGCCTTCGCCACCAGGGCAGGCGATGCCATGAAGGGGTTTGGACTGGGATTGGACCAGCTGGCGGAGCTGAAACTGGGAGAGCTGCTGGACACGCCCCCGCCGGGGCTGGACGAGGCGGTGTCCCTGGCCAAGGTGGTGGAGTTTGTGACGAGCGAGGACTATGCAAAGTTCAGCAGGATCGTGTTTGACACTGCACCAACAGGTGTGGCTGGGTGGGTCCAATCGTTGGGGTTGAGCAGTTGTGGGCAGAGTGGCGGGAGCAAGCTTGTGCTGTGAAATGGATTGGAATTATGGCAGCAATATGACATGTGTTTGTGGTACTATGTGGGAGGACGTAATACTGTGTAGTGGGTTGCGATATGCATTCAGAAAGGAAGCAAGTGGATGGCCACTGTTTATTCGAGAGCCCAGAAACCGTTGATGTTATTGTATGGCTTGGCAGTACTTCTGTGGGTGCAGGCAGCTGTTGCCAGTGTATTTTCATTCTGCTTGGATGTTGAGCGTCCGGACACCAAACCAGCTGTTGATCAGAACTTCTGCTGGCTGCTCAGGGCACACTGTACGGTTGCTTAACCTTCCTGACTTCGTGGGTGCCGCACTGTCCAAGCTGCTCAAATTGCGTGAGAAAGTGAGCAAAGCTGCCGCACCCATCCAAAGTCTTATGGGTAGTGGCAACGGTGATCAGAGCGATGCCATGTCCAGGCTGAACCTGCTGCTGGATCGCGTGGAGATGGTCAAGATGTTGTTTCAAAATGAGCGGACAACAGAATTCATGATCGCCACCATCCCCACAACTCTGGCTGTCAGGGAGAGTGCCAGGCTGCTATCGGAGCTGAGGAAGCAGAAGATGCCCTGCAAAAGGATACTTGTCAACCAGGTGAGGCTCATTGTGATGGTTTGCTGATCAGATTTCTTGGGGCATCAGCACCAAGTGGACGCAAGTGTTGTGTCTGTATTTTGGCCGGGGGATGTCCAAAGTTGTCGAAGGACGCAAGTCTAATACCTCAATTGTCCAAGACTATCCTCCTGGGTCTTAGTTTACGGTATTAGCTAAGGGTGGCGGGTCTTGGTTTCTCTTTGGCTCTACTTTATTTGCAAAGAGGACAGGGCATGTGGCACTTCGCAGCAAAATTCTGTCAGTACCTGCACCCGACATCCTTTTTGTAGCAGGAAGGGCAGGGATTTGTTATGTCTTGAGAACTGTCATCTCTGTCTACCCTCTTAGTTGCTTCACCAGATCTCATCTGGGTGTGGCATCCTCTACGGAGAATAATGTCAAATAGCAGGCTATTGTTTGTTGCCTTGCTGCGCTCAACAACACCAAGGGAAACCATGTTCCAGTTCTTGGATAGTTGACTATCGCACCAGCAAAGGCCTCCATTATTGTGCGTTGAAGCAACATTGCCGTACTTGCTGCGCTCCAAGCCCCAAACATTTTGCTCAACTTCTGCCATTGGGTGGGGTCCAATTGTAGGCATCGTGCATGTAGTTTGGCAGCCTTCGGGCTCATCTATGCCTTGATACCTCACTGCATCCCATTGTCCATCACCCTTGACTCACAGATAGCTACTGTATGTGACCCTGGCTGATTTATCCAGGTGTGCATGGCAAGCATCCAGGTTCTGGGCTGCTCTCCCCGGAACCCCTATCTCAGACTGTGTAAACAGCTGGAATATCAAGGCAATGAAACTCAAACAACAAAATTGCGTATTATCATTCAACGCTTCTACTCCATTCCCTTGGTCCCTCGCATGCATGTTTTCTTGTTTCTTGTGTTGGTTGTGCTATGTGCTGAACTTGCACCGGTAGCCTCTATCATCTTTTGGAAATTTGAAACACAGCCCCACACATGCTTGCCAAGGGATGGGTGCCCTTTGTTCAGCCTGTGCATTTCCAGTGTGTAACAAATCTTACCCCTGCTCCCTCACAATGTTCGATTCTCCATCACCCTCTGCTCACTCTGTTCACTGATTGTGGTCTTAGCTGATCGGTCCAGGAGCAGGCGACACCTTCCTGCGTATGAAGCTGAAAGACCAGGAACATGCGCTGGCAGACATTGCCGCCAACCCAGCCCTGCACGACCTGCAGCAGATTTATGCGCCCCTCCTGGACCTTGAGGTCCGTGGCCTACCCGCCCTTGCCTACTTTGGGGACCATGTGTGGAAGGAGGCGATAGGGGAGATGAATGCACCACAGGGTCGCAGGTGAGATGTAGCATTGTGCAAAGTAGATAGGGAGAATTCGAGTGAGTTTGTTTCATTCATTGCCAATTCATGGAGCATATGTGTTTGAAGATCTTGATCCCCAATGTGCCTGAAATATTATGCCTGGGAATGTTTTTGAGCTGATACTGTTTTTTGTAGGTTCTGATGGGATTTTTTATTTGAGGTGCACTCAGCAAGCATTTTCAACGAACAGTGATAAAACGAAATTGGAATAGAAACAATAGGTCATACAGGACATGCATAACAAAATGAAACAGTGCACGGAATCATGCCGTCGATGAGCTTGCGCAGGGAGGCAGTGGTTCTCTTCATTTTACAAGCGTGGTCCAACGAATTGTGACAGGTATGTGATGCTGGGGGGCAAGGGCGGTGTGGGCAAGACAAGCATGGCAGCATCACTGGGGGTGCAGTATGCCACAGCTGGTCAGCCAACACTGATCGTGTCCACAGACCCAGCGCACTCCCTGGGTGATGCTTTGGACCAGGTAATGGCTGATGGCAGATGGCAGATTTGATGCCCTTTCCTTTTCCAAGCGAATTTCAGGCCATATTGATGGAAGACCTGGTAGTTGGTGATTTGGCATCTTGTACCTTGTATGGACACTGTACTCAGTATTTAGCACATGTGCCCCCTTGACCGAAATAGTGTCATTGTGACTTGCACCCTTGGACCATTGGTGCAAAGTGTTTGACGCTGAGCCAATGGTTCAAGGCTATTGCACATGTTGAGGAAAAGAAATGTGGAGCCAGGAAGACAGCTGGGCGCAATGTAGCTGTGATTTCACGTGGCTCTGTACACGTGCTGATGCAGCACCCGCTGAGCATTCCTTTATCGATGTGTGCCCCCCTCTCCCGATCAGTTGCTTTCTTTGCGCATACCTAGCAGTAGAGAATGATTCTGCCATCCTGTTGAAAGATGTGCATTTTTGCTTCAGGGCGGGTGGATTTGTCAAACTGCAGTGTTATTTGGTTGCAAAAACTGCCAGCACGAATGTTGTGCCTTGTGCCTTGCCCCTTCTGAGATTGTTCTGCACCAGAAACTTGTCTGTGAGACACATGAAAACACTACAAACGCACATCTGTGGAGGGGGCCTGCACCCAACACCATCTTGTGGTAGCAAGGTAGTGGTTTGTTGTGCAGCGGCAACTGCAATCAGCGTAGAATTTCTCTGCTCCATGATCTGTAAATGGGCTTGCTGGCACAGAATTCAGACCATTTGCCAGGAGGCAAACGGCCATGAAGCGGCGATCCTGTCTGTTCGTGTCCCATTGCTGATATTGCATCTGGCAGGGGCCAATTTCCACAACATGATTTGGTTTCGCTGCCTCAAGACCCCCAGTGCCAACCCATTATCACGCTTAAGGTGCATGTGCAAGTTTTGGACACCCTTCAACAGCTTTCTGAATTTTGGCAATTTCAATAAGGGGTTGACATAGTTGCTCTATCTGGCTCACTTCCATGAAGCGATCAAATGGAGGCAGACAGGTTGCAAGGGAGTACCCTTAGATCGCCTGACTGGTGTTCGATTTGGAGAAAACAACCATAGATGGCTACCATTCACCATGATTGGAATCTGCTGTCTTGGAATGATCTGAATCTGTGAGAATTGTGCATTGGACAAAAGGGATGGGCAAATGCAGCGAACTTTGGAAACATGCTAGGACAAATAATTCAAGGGAGTATGATGTTGACTGTGCATGTATCCCTGTGGTTCTTCACAGGATATCAGCGGAGGCACTCCAGTGCAGCTGGAAGGCACCGACTTGCCCATATGGGGAATGGAGATAGATGTGCAGCAGGCCAGGCAAGAGCTGCGGGAGGCGTTGGCAGGGGAGACTGGAGAGAAGCTGAACCAGGCCCTGGGCTTGGGCGGGGTCCTCACAGAGCAGCTGAAGGACCTCAAACTGGGCGAGCTGCTGGACAACCCGCCTCCTGGGGCTGACGAAGTCGTTGCCATCGCCAAGGTGTGCAAACATGTCCTTCTGCCCCTTCAAAGTGCAAGGGCTGTGTTTTGCCCTTTTTAGGCGACTGCAGTCCAAGACATTCAGTGAAGATGTTCAGAGAGGGAAGTGCATAATTAGGTTATTCAAATGTAGTTAATTGAAGGTTGCAGCACATTGCTACGACTCCTCAGTGCTTTGCCTGATCCATGAATGCTAATCTGCAGCTGTGATATAACTATATGAGATGCCCAGTATATTGTAAAATCTAGTTTGGCACAATGTTGTGGCATTGATTGTTACACTGTTTTAATGGCTATGCTTGGAGCCTGTCTCTTTGCACACCAGCAATGCTTGCCTTCAATTGATGGTGCTTGCTGACTGCACCTTTCTTGATCCTTGCTGGCTGGCTGGCATTGACCACACCTGCCAGCCTGTTCTGTGGAGTATTGCACGCAGCCCACAAGCTGTCATTGCACTTGTCAGTGCCAGAGTTGGTGGTCATGACATGATGGAGCAGAGCATGCAACTGTACAGCGCTTTGCACTTCCCCACGAACCTTACCCAACTTGTGCTGATATGTTCCCTTGCCTGAATGCTGTGAAATTTATGCTTTTGATTTGTCGAAAATTGAGCCACATACACACTTATGCTGCCCAGGTCGTTGAATTCCTCAAGAGGGACGAATTTTCAAGATTCAAGAGGATCATCTTTGACACTGCTCCCACTGGCCACACGCTGCGGCTGCTCACGATGCCCGACTTTGTCGACAAGACCATCGGCAAGATTCTGCGCATTAGGGACACGATTGAGAGGGTGGCCAACACGGTGAAGGGAGTGTTTGGTGCGGAGACAGACACCCAGTATGCGATAGACAAGCTCGCAAAAGTGAAGGTGAGTTCCTGTTCGATCCCAAGATGATGGATCACAGTGCCTCCCTCATCGTCATGGAAGATGAAGAGATGTTCTTTTGCCACCTCGTAAGGAACCATTGGTGGAGTGGGGCTCAGAAAGGGATCGACTGCCGAGTGAAGGTCGCAGGACAATAGAATAAGATAAAAGCAATTGTCTTCTGTTGACCGATCTGCATTGAATATATACACTGGCAAATTTGCATCGTCGTCCCATACCGGTGAATCTCCAAATGTGTCCAGAGCCTCTCTGGGAACGAGGCTTCCCTCCCCAGCGGAGAACCAACTGAACGCTCGCTGTTCGTCCCTGTGTCTAATGGTGTTCATCGCCTGAAATGCTGCCGCAGGCAATTCAGTGTTCAATGCAGAATGTCCCCAGGGGTCGAAGTTGGTGCAGGTCAAGGGGAGCCACAGCGCCCTGGTTGCCCAAACCGCGTTGGTTTAGAACTTACATTGTGGTACTTGGCATCTGCAGCTCTTGCGAAACTGCTGAACGACCACTGCCCCACAGCATGCCTTGCTGCCTCTGTGCTTGCCATGGACACACAAAAGTTAACACACTTGTATACTAATGAATGCTGCTAATATTATGAATGGCTAACAAGTGCTGCCCAACAAATGTGAGGATGTACTCAGTACATCTTCTACCTGCACCCTCTGTACAGGAACATCTCAACAAGATGCTGCGAAAGCACCCCAAGAAACCATTGTTATTGGCAGTTGCGTTCGTCAACTCTAGCTCCCACAGCAGTTCCACTGCTGCGCTGCTGCTGTGCCACCCTGCATGGCCTAAAAGGCGCATGCGCTCCATCTTGCCAGGCATTGACGCCTACACGCACAGCCAACATCCGCAGCGATGCTGCTGTGTACAGAGCTTGGGATCGTTGCCAGGCCCCTCACCTTCACCCTAGACAGGGAATTGATGCAAACGCGACGGCCGTCGGCTTGGCCTTTACATCGCCTTGCACTCTCTCACAGCTGGCACAAGGCCCACACATCTTATGATAGGACGGGAGAACACCTGGGCACTGAAATGCGATGTCGTATTTGGAGACTAAAAGGAGACCATCGACTTGGCATGCAGGCGTACATGGAAGATGCCAAGGAGCTCTTCCACGACAGAACGACGACCGAATTCGTCATCGTGACGATTCCCACGGTCATGGCGGCGGCGGAGAGTGGCAGGCTCGCCGAGGCCCTGACATCGGAGGGCGTGCCCGTCAAGCGCCTGGTGGTGAACCAGGTCCTGCGGCCGAGCACAACGGAAAAGTTCCTTGAGGCCCGCCGCAAAGACCAGGGGCGGGCCCTCAAGCTGCTGCGCGAGGACCCGGGCCTCAGGGAACTGGACGTCGTGGAGGCCCCCCTCGTGGACCTGGAGGTCAGGGGGATAGCAGGGCTGCTGTACTTCGGGAATCAGGTGTGGAAGTGAGCGACGAGGGAGCGGATCTTCGCTGGATCTTCGCTGGGCAGTGGATATTCGCTGTGAGCCACCTCGGTGGTTGCCCTGGGTGGTTTGATGCTGCAGCGCAATAGGTTGGCGGTAAGTTGCTGGTGCGATTGCTCCCGGGCACATGTCCACGCGGTCCTGCACGCAGGCGAAGCTGCGAGCATCTGCGGACAGGGGTTGAGAGGTTGGGATTTACAGTCACGTGAGCCGCATGCCTGGTGCGCTGCCTTGTGCTGGTACTGGCACCGTATTGGCCCAATTGACATCAGACGTCAGAAAGGAAGCTTATGGTGGTGGGGTCGCAGAGGTTGCGGCAGTGGACAGAAACTTCCATGGACGGGTACGGCCGGGAGGGCCTGGCCAGCAACGGCATTGAGGGAGGCTTGCACCTTTCAATGGAGACGCATGTTTGCCATGGTGGACTTGCGGAACTATGTCCTCACATTCCAGGGGTGTGGCGAGACATTGAGGGATTGATGTGATGAGCACAGGGATGGCAACAGTCGCGCCGTTCTCTGTGCACCTGCCGTTGTTTCTCACCGGATTGGGGAACATCAACATGACCAACACGTGCGTTGTCTTTGCTGCCGCCCCTGTCCTGCGTCTCAAATCTCCTCGCCTCCAACGTGCCCAACCATTGAGCAGATTCAGTCCTTTTCACGGCTGCAGAAGCGTTGACGCCCGTGCCAATATCAGCAGACCGCGCAATACCTACCTCCTAACTGGAGCGGTGCGCCCTGATACATGGCTCCACCGATGATTCCATTCTGGACGCAAAAGAAGCTGTTGTAACTAGAACTAATTGAGCATTATTAACAACTGGACCTGATGAGACATTAAGAGTTGTATTAAGGGCATTGATGAACGGACTGGATACAAGGGACGGATGACCTGCCGTCCCTTTGCTCGGCTGCAAACTGTTGGCGTGGACACGAGCCTGCGGTCCCCGTTCAGTGGTCGCCACCCCTCGACCTGCCTGCCTTCGACAGAGCAACGGGTGCAATGGCCACATCCCTTCCAGGAATCACGAGGCAGGGAGGCCCCACCACAGGTTCGCAGCGAGCGCCAATTCGAGCCTGGCCGACGCAAAGTCCATTTGCGCCGGCAGGCTGCACTCACGGCCGTCCAAAAGCGGCACCCAGCTCTTGTGCGGCACACCACTGGCGAAGCCGAAGTCGCAATCGTGACGACAACACCAAGCACAGCTGTGCAGCGAGCGTAGTTGACCATTGCGTTATACACCACCCTTATCTGTGCTTGGCCGCCTTGAAGAGGCCCCCAGCTGGGTACTCTGTGAAAGCATGGGTCATGTATGAGACTCTACATACACACCGCGCCGCCCCCCTTCCCCTGCATCCTCCACAGAAGACGCCCGGCGACAATCGTTTTACGCCCTAGTCTTGAAGCACGTTCATAACAATAGGAAACCGCTGCAGCGGTGTACAAAGACAAAGCTGTCTCTCAGATACAGAAGGTGGGGTTTCTGTGGATTTACGCCACGTCCAACGCTCCAGCCAGCCAGCCAAGTCGCCTGCATAAGAATCTGGCCTAGACTGTCTCCAGAGGAATGCACAAGCGCAACCATCCAACAATACAATCAAACTGCAGTTTACATCCTGCAAAGGGCCAAAAAAAAGGAGAAAAGGAGAAAAAACGTTCCGCCTGTGATAATATATTTCCAGAACATCTACACACGCTCCATTCCTGCGCCCCAGGCTGACGGACGCCCAGGGCTCTGGCCACCCTGTGACTGCTTCCTGCAGCACCAGCAAATGAGTCCACAGGGTGCGCTCATCTGTGGCCCTTGTGCAGGATTGCACCCTGCCCTGCCACTGTCGACACTCCAGCCAGCCACCCCTGCGTCCGCACAGCCTCTGCTGTTCCCGATCCTAGTCTGGTCCTGGTGAACTAGTCTTACTCAGTTGCCTTGCTTCCCATCGCTACCTCTCCCTGCATGAGCAGCTCAGCTCCCCAACCCCAATCAGCACACTGTGGATTCGCCTTCCACATGACAGGCTTGCCAGCCCTGTCTGTCAGTCCCACTGCCACAATGTCTCCACACACCGCTCCTGACTGTCCTGCACCCTTCGGTCCCATTCCCTGACAAGTGCCCCCCACGGACGTTCCAGCAACCCATGCTTCCGCACATTGCAGCGCAGATGCTGGCAGCTCAGTTCTGAGATGTCATTTGAGAGTTACGCGTGTACAGCAACTACCATGGCAAATGCGATGCTGCGCAGATGCTGGCAATTCAGTTCTGAGACGTCGTTTCAGAGTTACGCGTATGCAACGACTACCATGGCAAATGCGATGCAGACAGCTATAAATGCCGCTATGTTGAAGTAGGCTGCCCTTGTGTCTTGGGGATTGTCGGAGATGCACGGCAGTACCCCTCCCAGCGCCCATGGCAAGATGCATACGAACCCACAGGCAAACAAGAGCCAGCCCACAGAATACTCATCCGGGGATTTCTTGTCTTGCATCATGCAGGCATCAACCTCGTCAACGTCGATGACAACATCCTGCAGCACCACAAGAAAGAAATATGAAACGAAAGGGCAAACATTAGTGGTTAGCAACTGGAACAAGACTGTCCAGCCTGGGCATCTCTACTGCATGTCGCCTGGATGGTATGCCTTGATTTCTCACTGGTATCTGCTTCCTGTGTCTCCAATGTAACCCCAGCCTTGTAGGATCCGCCCCTAACTTGTGTTCCGTACCAGTTCGGAAGAAGAGTCACTGCTCCTGAGTGACAATCTTGTGTTCAAGAGTGTCACTAGACTTCAACAAAACCCTGCCTTAGCACCTTCAAGGCAACTGCTGCTGCCTTACAATTCTGTGCAAATGGTTGATTGAATAGGCTGAGTGTGGCAAAATACATCTCCCGCCAGTGTTGTCAGGCATGTGGCTGCGCACAGAATGTCTGGAATGCACCCTCCACAAACATCGATGCCAAAGTGTCCGTTCGTCTCAAAGGCTCCTGAAGGACTTGTTACTGGCTATTGCACAGCACTGGCCCTTGACAGGAATTGAGACAACTCAGGAAACACAAATTCCATACCGTGGGCACCCTTTTTGGGATAATAGTGCACGTTGAGTGAATGAATAATGGTAAATGTCAGAGCACATGATAAGGTCCTTGCCACTGTGAACAACGATCATCAGTTAATTTGCAGTGAGACCCACGTGGCCATATCCAAGGAGATAGCCTGAAACAGTATGCAGCAACAGGACAAAGCACAGAAATGGACTTGTTGACAGGCCAGCCCCCGCTACCTTACAGTAGGCAGAAGCAGAATCCGTATTGCCAAGAATGAACCAGCACCTGAGTTTGTAGGATGAAGGCAGGCAAGCAAGGACATGTTCCTATCTGCACGTTTCGTTTACTGTGTAGCTGGGCAACTCGGAAGCTCCGAGCCCTGCCCCTGCCTTTGGGTTTTCAAATGTTCCCCCAACCCACCGATTCATCGTTTTAACAAGGGAACGTGCATCTGGCAGACGGACCAGGATGGCTAGATTAAATCATGACTCTATTCAGGGCGCCAGTGCAGCATCTATCGAGCAGTCTCACTAGCCAGAGGCTCAAATGCACTCCAATGCACGGTTTTGCAGCGGTGCATGATTCACGCTTCTGTCACTCTTGCCGTCAACGGACCCCACAGTGCTGCACAGCAGAAAAGGGCCCAACCTACTTGCACCAGGACTGCGACCAACGGCTTGTTCTCTGGATTACCAAATGCATCTCCCAAACGCTCATTTATCTTAAAAGAGGGGCTGGGCCCACAGCCTCCCACGCTGTCCCGACACGCCAAACAGCGCAGACGCCTCATTTTTCTCTTCTCCACCCTTTCCAGTTGCCCCCGCCCCCCCTCTTTCGACCCATCGGCCCACCGCCAGCCCCGCGCCTACGGCGAATCCCCACCCGCGCGGAGCTGCCCTCACCTCCCCTCGGGGCGCCACCGACGACCCCGCCCTCCAGTCCCTCTCCAACTCCCTCGGCGCGTCGAGCGGCCCATCCGCCCCCACGATCTCGCCGCCCCTCGCTGCGGAGCTCCCCTCGGCGTGCATCGGCCATCAAACGGCCGCCCGCATGGGCGCCCGCGACACGGCAGCGCCCGGCCCGGCGGCTCAATCGCCTCGGCCCCCAAACTTGGATCCCGACCTCAAAACGGCTGCCGTACGGCGCGGCTGACACCTGGGGGGCACGAAACAGCCAAAGGCGCCGTGGGCAAACGCAGACAAAACCGGTCAACCAAAAACTATTTGGCAATCCTCGTCTTTTGTGCACCTCGCTCGCAATCCGTGAAGGGTGTGGGCGCACCCAACATGATACGACACGACTCTCCGATGGACAGCATGCCAAATTCTTGCGGCGCGCGGAGCAAACGGCGGGTCGCACCTCTGCCGCGCCGTGCCGCCGCCCTGCAACGGGTGCGCTCGGCGGCCGCCGGCGGCCCCCGGCGGCCCCCTGGGACTCGTTTAGCCCCTGGGGTGGGGCAGACTGGGCGCGCGAAGCTCTCCGGGGGCCCTGACGGCTGCCGGCAGGCGTCGGGGGCCATAACGTTGACGGCGTCGCTAATTAGTAGTGCGATCTTCGGGCGAAATCGTACACAATTCGAAGGTTTGTGCAACTCGGTCCCCCAAAGCCAGACCACTGAGAAAGAAGGACAACGGAAACGGCGACAACAAATTCAGCAAAACAAAAAAACCCTGTTTTTGAGAAAAGTGATATATGGTTCAGTACTTTACAGTACTTGCTTGTAGTAATCTGTCCTGAAAGGTCGTTAAAAGCGCCGGCGCACTCGTGTTGTTGGCGCTCCCCAAAATTTGGGCGCCCAGTTGGTGCTGCAGTCCTTTGTGGAAATCTGCAAATTGTGCTTTGGCGGCTGGCTTCACACCCAACGCCATTCCCAAAACAATGCATCGGCTTCGTGTCACCCCTCGGAAAGGGAGCAAGCGTGGGGACCCCCATTGGTGGTGTTCGTCGGTCACCTCCTCTCATATCGTTCTGGCGCTGCAGGCGCTGCACTACTTTCTGGAACGTGCTGCATTCAAACAAGGCGCGGCACACCACGGATGGTCAATTTTGCACATCCTAAGAAGGAACGATCCTCCCTCACCACTTTCCAATTGTCCGAACGCGACAAAGCAACCCGCTGCAAAGGCGCAAATCTCCCCAGCGCCTGCGTGCTGGACCCGTATTCATGCACCATGCCTTCCCTCAGCTACGAACTCTTTGACAGATTTACCGCCGAGACGAGCCCGGTTTGGCAGCGCCCAACGTGAACTCTTTCCCAGGCGTGCCGCCTTCCCACTGTACCCCAGTTCGCTCCAATCTCAAACTTCCTCCTCATTCGCTTCCAGCCCCAACTTTGCAGCCTCCTTCTTGATTGCACTGGCCACGCAGTTGAGCAGCGACATTCGCTGAGCGTCGCCTCTCGGCGCCCTGTGTCGAGCCTCCTTGACGGCCTCAACCGCGCGCTCCACCTCCCCGATGTGCAGGAGGGCCATGGCCGTGGCGGCGTGGGCGTCAGCCGTGCAGAGGCGCCGGCTTGGGGATGCCGCCATGAGGCCGGCGATGTCTTGAAGCATGTCCACCACCTCCATCAGCTGGGAGCGGTTCACAGGCAGGTCCTTGCGCTCGTCGCTCTCCTGCGGCGAAACACGTTTGGGGAAAAGCATTGAACTGATTTTGAAGAGCAGTCAGCGTCAGTCTGCTGGATACGGATTGGGCAAGCGCACATGGACTTTGGTGGCTTGGCAGCGCTTTTGTTATGGACTAAAGGTTTATAACGATAGATAGAGAGCTGTCCAATATGTGTCATGCTTCTATGCTGTTTCTAGAGCATTTCGCGAAGTGGCACACGATCGTGTAGTATCCGGCATCGCCAGAAGTCCTTAAAATCCGTTGCCGTTTGATTTTGAGCAAGATGAAATTAAAATTGGGTTTAGTGCAGTACTAATTTTATTTCCGTGTGTGTTTCTGATGGCATACTGCATGCGCTCCAGTGCAGCTGCTGCCAGTCCTCAGGATCTTGGCCAGGTCTTTCGAAACCTGTGATTGAGGGCGTGCAATTTCCTCCTGTTCACGTTGGCGCAGCGGCGATGTGCTCGCCGTTATGGTGCACTTGTTCAAATGGGCGAATACGGGAAGGGCATCATTGTATATTCTCACACGAAGTTCGTAAATAATTCCAAGAATGGCAGAAGAAAGGTAAGAATCACTTGGAAAGGGATAACTTGGAGGCGCGCAAATGCCGTCCAACAGTTATTTTCAAAAAACATTGCCAGCACTTCCTCATTAGATCGTATTTGAATCCATAGGAAGTAACCAGCACTGGGCGCAGCCTCTATGTCATTTGGCTAGGAACGTACATGAAAACTGATTGGCAACAACAATAGCAACCGCACCTCCAAAACGGCTAGCCTCAACGAGATCACCCAAATCTCCACTACCCGATCGAAGCACGCCAGAGCCCTCTCCAGACGCCCCGCGGCCTGGAACACCTTCCCTAAATTGTAGTATCCAAGAGAAGTCCTGGGCTCATCCGTCCCGTACTCCAAAGAGCAATGATACACATCCTTGGCAAAGGCCTGCAGCAGCCAAGGATTTGCAATTGCCGACATACCACACGTCGCTGCCCTTTCTCGCGCTGGTATCTGTACGGCGTCGGCCACAAGCAGCTCTCGACGATATGATAATGTGATGCAAGACTTCGGAATAAACAAATTGAAAATGGCACCACAATTTTGGTGCACAGGATGCGGTCTTGCACGAGATTGGGTCCTAACAATTTCCCACTAAATCGTCGAATCCACGATATCTTCGACTGGATACGATGTATGCACGGGTGTAAATGGTGTAAGCACTGGCAAAAAAAGCCAAATAACCCTTTTTTCAAACACATATATATGCATTTTATCAGTGTTCTGCCTGCTATAACACGGAAATAACACAAACCCGTAAAATTTTCACATTTTAACACATGTTGTTTGGCCCCTTTTTCCCTAGTGAAGGCTGTTAGCGCATTGCTCGTACTGGGCCCCAAAAATACAAGGAAAGTTGCGTGAAAATCCTTTGGTTAATGCATTATCCCTAAAAGGGGACAAATTTTCCTAAAATTTGACAGAGCTTTAATAACGCATGTCTGCAAACTATTACGGTGATGTATTGCGACCATGTTTCCCGAACTATGCCGTCTCCTTTGATCCCGTTTCTCACTGCACAGCCCGAAGTGCTGTCGGTGCATGGCAGATGACAATAAGGGAATCAGACTTCTCTTTGCAAAGCAGTGGACTGGCCCATCCGAGAATGCTTGGAAACGATAGAATGAGAGTGTATGCGAGAATCTTGTTGGCAACAGAATGGTGACTGAGGTCGTAGATGCCCACTCGCCTGGAGCGCGTCGTCGTAGTTTTGTTGCGCGGCATAGAGCTGGCCGTACAGCCGGTTGAGCTGCGACTTCATGACATTGGTTGTGAGGCCCGGCTCCCTCATGGCGAGCCAGGACGCCATGCTCAGGAACTCGCCACATTTCTTGGTCCGCCTGAGTCCCAGGTTCGCCTGTTCCGGTGGAAATCACAAAACGTCTCTTCGGGGACTTGAAGCAGCGCAGAGCAGCCCATTCCGCGCGGTATGGACAAGTTTCGGATGTGATTCTTGCTGCTGAAAACTTTGCGTCTGTCCTTTAAGCTCACTTAGAGTCAACAGGGAAATTTATGTGCATCCGTGAATCATGTCCCAGATCCAGAACCGCCTTGGCTTCCTGAAATCACGAAACACGAGGTTGTGTGCTGACTTTGCGCATGTCTTGGGTGCAAATCACGAACACCGTAGCATCTTGCATTGAAGTATAGATCCCTGTCAGCATTTGACTCGTGTACTTTATTTCATTGAAGAGCGGGCCAAGGACTTGAAACTGTTTGGTTTAACCGTGCAAAATATTCGTGCTTTTCACGAACCGATCTAATCCCCAATGGTGATATGCAAAAATTGAGTTGCTCAGAAGGGTATATCCAGAAAACTTGTTCTCCGTAACTAGCCTAAGATTTCTTCAGGCGTCCTCAGGGCAACAGTTGAACTAAATCTATGTGTTACTTCATTCATCTGAGAGATTTACATGTTTCCTTGTGGTACTGGCTCGATCGTTCATAGTGATGCTTACAGTTGCAAAACTGCTAAGAATGCTACTCGAAAGTACCATTGTACTGTGCGCATCAATAGCAGGTGTTCTCATACCGCGAAATATTCAACACATTTGCGTATCAACGCAACATTTGGCCATTTTTGCGGATAGAAACAAATAAAATTCCTGCGATGAAACTTAAATGAAGTAATAGCGCTTTGGCGAGATGCCCAGCCAAAAGCTTAACGTTCGTTTTCAGATGCGGAAACGTCGACTGCACCAACCTGAGCGACGAGAAGATACAACGGAAACACCTGCAAGGCGGGGGCAGGCTTGAAAACCGCCTGCCCCTTTCTCACGGCTTCCAGGGCCACAGGTAGGGCGAGGTCATAGTCGCCAGCCGCAATGAGCCGGGCAGCTTCCTGTGGACGCAACGATGACAGGGCAAGGCGGGTGTGGTTTCATTTGTCCCCAGAGATAATGCTCCTGCGTCCCTCTGGATGGCTTGTTCTTCCATGTGAACAATGCACTGGCGGGTAGTGATACCAGCGCCACTTGCACCCCAAATGCACGTCAAAGTCCTCATTCAACAAGTGTCGATCAAGCATGGTTCACCCCAATAATATGATGCTTAAATCACCGAAAAGTTTTGAGAGCTTAATTTTTGCGGTTCAAACGGGGACCGAGTTTGGCAACGGCGGGCAACTTTCGACCTGTGTTTCGCGCATTGCACACAATCTAAGTGTCTGACACCCTTTCGGCCAAGCGCACTGCTGGCATATTGCACTATCAACATACTATGTCTGTTAGACAGTGGAGCACACAGCCAGTATTCTCATCTGCACTTCCCGTCCTCCCTCCCACCACCCGCAGAATTTGTCCTCTCAGCGCAATTTTATTCCGTGTATGCCCTTGCCAATTCGATGAAAAATCGCATATCAGTTGGAAAACCGAGTCAGAAATGGACACAGTAATCGTGCTTCTGTCTCCGATACTCCCAGTGGACGCTACCTGCGAGTCCACCTTCAGCAGAGCGAGCTTGAATGGTTGAACCAGCTCAAGCCTGCGCTTGTCCTGGAGCAGCCTCTCCACAACGTCGGTTGTGATGACGGTGATCGACGGGGCCGGGCCATCCGTTATGGAGCTGTCCGCCGGAATGCACAGCTGCGACACCGTGTGCAGAACGTCCACGTCGGTCGTCTTAACCTTGGGGTACTTGCCCCGGCGGATTTCCTGGAAAATAGAGATTAACATTTTTCCCCAGAACGACATGTCTCGCTTCAAGGGTGTTGATGTGTGGACAGCACATCGAAATTACGAATTTCTGCTTGGGGTTTGGGCAAGCCAAATTTGGATCACAGCTGCTTGCACACCTCTAGCACATCCTCTTTACATGCTGCAGGAGATGTTGTGGTTGCTGGCATAGGTCCACGTTAGGTTGGAAATCCTGATGCGTTTTTCTTTCCATGGGGATTGCGCATGCCTGCTGCAACACTTTCGAAGTGATCTACCCCATTATAGACATGTCGCATATGTGTCAGAAATTGGTACTTGCCCAAAACACGTGCCACCATGGTAACAAGATATCATGGCGTCTAGTGAATTGATGCCACGGTGAATATAGCTTGGCTTTGCCGTTACAAGGAGCTCTTCAGAATTTTTGCAACTGTATATTTGCATACATGGGGCACATATGTCGCATATATACCGCCACCATCACGGAAAGTGCCCCTTTGCATGTACTTCCGCCGTCTCAAAATGCTTGGCAGTTACAATATTGGGTCTGATAAAACCCCATAACAACATCCTCAACAGAACTAAAACTTTGATCAGATATAATTTGGACCATTCACAACACTTGAAATGATCCATGGAAAGTTTTTGGTGAGTTATGTTCGAGCATGAGTCATCATTAGCAAACGTTGATAATTTTCAACTTTTTCATCCCAAAGAGGATGAGATTTATGGCAAGCAAGCCAATTGTCGCCATGGAAAAATAGCGCCCAAATTTCTACCAGATATTGTAATTTATGTGGATCTTGATCTACGAGATTTTTAGCTCAGTCGGCTAAGTATTGAGGGAGATATGGCGCGCCATATAGGGGCATGTTGGACCAAATTCCCAGGTGGCCCTAAACGGCCCCTAAACATGGTGAATTCGAGCCCTCTCTACTTGGTGGAGAAGCGAGGGAGGTACACACGCTTAGGAACGCAGATCGGAGCAAAGCTAGAGAGGTGCGAGCCGGGATGTTGGCGCCTGCTAAATTGTGCAATTTCGGCAAAATTGCCTATCTTTGCGCCACAACGAGACCTGGACGACATTGGCTTAACTTGTCCGTGTCGGAGGCATCACATCTCCCCAAATGCTCAGCCGATTGATCCAAAAATTTGGTGTGTCGAAATGGACACAGACTTCAACATCTTGGCAAAATCTGATCGTTGCTGGAGGAGATGTTTTGATGGAATTTTCCAAGGCCCCAAGTCATAACTGCCAAATTTGGGGATGGAGGGAGTATTTTGGAGGTGGTTTCCCACCTTCTTTACACCAGCAGTCAAGACCAAAAAACATGCAAAAAGGTGCTGAGCAAGGATAGAATGTTTGTGCTGACTAACGCAGCAACGTCATGAATCAATCATGAGTGTGGTTTTCTGCGATGCTAGCACCACGTGCGGCGTTCGTCTAAACGAGGAAGGAGAAAAGCGGACGATTGCAGTAAGAAAAAATGTTTCGAAAATACCTCTAACGCTGCATGACTCAGCTCCATTTAGGCATCTCACTCAATCGAAAATTTTGGCTGAACTTTTTACACAGTGACATTGCGCAGGCCTTGCATATGGTGGATAATTATCGGCGTGGTTATTATATTATCACACCTTGTCGCCTTGTCGCCTTGTCTTCACGCTGTGCGAAGACAAGCGATTTCTCGGTCCAATTCCAACAAATAATACGCTATAGATGCACGCCTTTCTAAGCTTCTTCATTGCTTAAGCGCGCCGCCCTTGGTCGGTTTTTGTGGAACAGAAAATGTATGCAATGGGCATTTCCCGATAATTGGGCAACAGAGATGCAGATGTCGCATGTGCCTCCAATGCAATGCAGCTATCTTACCCTCAGGAATGATCCAGGCGACTCCTGAAACAGCTCGACAGCGACTTCGCCAGCGCTGAACACCTGCTCAGGAGTTCACAAGATTGCGCCGCACCGGCGCCCCATTACGGATGGTCAGCATTGAGATGCATGTCAGTCCGACGTCGATTTTGTTCGCAAGGCGCTCGTGCGACGGAAAACGGATTAATCCATGTGAACCGCTAAATAGAATATTGTCGCAATCGGAAATGAATCTTCGCTGATTGCTTCTGGGACTCGATGTTGAGCAGCCCGCCAGTGAAGTGCATGGAGCGCAGATCGTCCAAGACAGCTTCCCGGCAGGTCGCGAGGGCCCCGCGCACAGATGACGCGCCCAAGTCTAGCGGAAAATCAGCATTTGAATTTGGTCTATTTGGCTGCCACTTTGTCTTCAGGTTAGGCGAAAATGTGCGGGCACTCGCTGCCACAAAATAACTACCTCACGATTCTTTCACAGTTTCAGAGTGAAGTATTTCCCGTCCGAAGATCTTGTTAAATTGCTCTTGTCATTTTCACCAGCAGTTTGTGTACCGATGCACTGAACTGGTTGGTTGTAATCGAGCACTGCTCCAGGGCAGTCACCCGGCTGTTGAAACCGCACAGTGCAACCCATCCTCCATCAAATGACATCGTCATTCGGCAAAATGCTCCTTGCACTGGGCCACGCCCGACCGCACGACGGCCCAATCTTGCCGCTCACGGATTCCCCTAACACGATAACAGCTCAACACACACTTGTTGAAGTGCATTTGAAAGTGTATTTGAAAGTGTGTCATGAGACTGTAATATGAAGTGTATGTATAATGAAAATGTATTGTCAAAGTGTATTTTAACATGTATTTGCAACGCCGCCCATGCGCGATCGCTGCAAAACTGCTGTGCCTCGCGCCTCCCCTACCTTTCCATGCGGGGAGCTTATTTGGTGCACCCGCGAGTCGCCAAGGACGAACACCGTGTAGGGCAGAACCACCGCCATGGCTGGCCCTCCGCCGCGGCTCAAAGGCCCAGCCCGTCACCAACAAGGCGCCCCTTCCGGAAACTTCCGCGTCAGCGCCGGGCGGCGCCCGCCAGCCCGGCGAGCCGCTGTGGCCATCCAGGTGCTCGGCCACCCATTTTGCTGACTCGCTCATTTTCATCGTATTTGGTTTACGTAAACCCAGCACGCGCACCGAAACAAGGTCTGGGATTTCAGCGGGAAAGACTCGGGGAGAGTGGAAATGAGCGCCAGGTGGAGTTCACAGGATTGAGGCCACCAGGGTTGTCTCCGGATTGCATTGTCGCGGGCGTGCCAGCGACCGCAATGCGTTGCTCGGAGCGTCGGTGAGTCTTGCATCGTCGGGCGAACGCCCGCCAAATTCTGGATGGCCGTTTGTGCGTTCGTGGGGCCTGCCGAGCGTCAAGGGCAGCGACTCGGGGTGTGGCTGAAAGAAGGGCGGTGCCGAAAATGAGTGCCGTTGGGTGACGGACGGCCTGGGATGATCGTTGGGGCCGGGACTGTGGAGAAATGGACGAGGTAGGGGCGTGCAGAAGGGGATTCGTGGGGTCGTATGTGGGAGGCAGGAAGCCACGGACTGAGTTTGCCCAACAGGTCAGAAAAATGTTGTGCTCTTTTAGCTGTGTTCAATTTTCGAAGTTGCATACGCAACCCTTGCACGTGTGAGGTCTTATTTGGCACATGGCTGTGGGCAAAGCGTCTTGGACGCGATCTGTGGCGAGGGCAAAGCTCAAAAGGTCCAACGGCAGAAAGGCGCCCCTGCATCTGGCAAGCTGTGTTGGGTACAGCGGAGAGCAGCGGCCATCGAATTGTCTTCTGTTGCGGGGTTGTGAGCCAGGGCATTCGTTGCATCAGGCACACGGGCTGTGCATGCCTTGATTGAACTGTTTCAGAAAGTTCGATGAAATTCCAGCATGATCACCTATCACAGGGCAAGCAATGCTCCCAAGTGTGGAGCGCAGGTTGCCGCCTTTGGACGGATAGTTGGCTGCCATCAACCAGGGTGAAGTTGATATGGCTCAAAACGAGGAGATACAATGCACGACAGATCTCAATTGGCCAGCCTCAGGTACAGAAAGTTTCATCTGCAGGAACCACATCAACTGGTGAAGCTGCGCGCACCCTCTGCAACTGGATGCCAGATGCACACATGTCACTGGCCGCACCAGCACTGAACCTTGGCCTGAGTCGTCATGTGTATAGTATTGTGGTTGAGTCAGGTGCAACAAAGAAAAACTTGAATCATTGTGTGCTGTGGTGCAGCAACCTGCGGGCAAACTTGGCTTCCGGTGGAAAGGAAATCCTGAAAGAAGAATGAAAAGCCGGGAGAAACTGCTATGTGGGGTTCTCTTGCTGGGCACCCATTATGGAGCCTAGCGTCCTGTTCTGGGTCCCTTGTGCTGCAATAATTGCCTGATAATTGCTGGATCAGTAGTGTAGTCTGGAGTAGGTGCCATTCAGTAAAATTGACTATGGAAATAGGGAGCCTCAGCGATGAAATTACAACTGATATGCACGTGTGCAGCTCCCACAACAATTGTCCCAAACCCATCAATGGGATGGTTTGAGTATGAAAGTTTTTATGCAAGTGAGTGGGAAGTCGAAACCTTGGCAACCACAAGGATGCTGTGGCCACATTTTGATATTCAGCGGTGACTCACCTGATGTTTGTGTTCACCAGTGACAAATCTGCCAATCCGTTTATGAGTAAGCAGCAATCGGCAAACCTACGGACAAGGAAGAAAGGTTTGTTTGCTTCTATTTGGCATTCTAAGCAGCAGTGCATAGGGGATGGCCTTCCTGTGCATCGGCTTTTCTTGAAGTGAAACATCAATATTTATGTTCTTGCATGCAGCGTCTTGTTCACTTTCAGGTCTTGCTGCCCACTTGCTTTTGCCTGATGGTCAAATGCCTCTACACATCAGGTGTACCACCCTGACATGTCAAGGCAAGCATTGCAGCTGTTTCTTGTGCATTCCCCCAACCCATGTCTGTCCATTGTGGTAAGTGAGGACTGCAACATGCCAGTGATCAGTTGGCCATGTGGCTGCTGTCGGTTGGTTATGTGGGACGTGGGTCAATGCATCAGAACGGCTTCATGCAGTGACCAACTGGAGAAGGAGCCCGAAATGTTGAAGTGCCCGAAGGCTTATGGGCAAGTCCCAGAGCAGGGCTGTGGTGATATTGCCAAAGTGACAATCACCACTGTGCTAGTTTGGAAGCATTCAGATATATTGGCGTGGCTTCAATGGGTGTTGTTGTTGGTGCGGGAAGTTTTCCAAGTGGGTGCAGTGTGCACGGTATGTGATAAGCGTGTGGTGGGATCAGCGCTCAATTTAAGACTGCATTGGGGCTCATTTTGCCATTCGTCCTCTGTTCCGTGTCTCCTCCTGCAATGCTCTGTGGCTTCATCCTTTCAAGATCTACCAAGCTTTCAAGCACCGTGCTTCGGTGCTTCCGTGCAACATTAGCATCGGGTTTTGCGTTCTGTTTTACCAGCGGGAGCGCGGAAATGGAGTGTGTTGAATTTTCCACGGCCCTGCCGCTCTGTTGTTGATGCGTTAGCCTGGCATTATGAAATTGTATCTTAGGGTGCGTATTCATTGTTTCGTGGGTTAATTGTCGATTGCTGCGATGATTAAACGCACAAATATTTGTGCACGGTGTCGGCTACGGATTTGGAGGCTTTAGACCCTCCGCCTATCTCATGCACCTTTGCTTGATATCTTCGTCAACCTCTCCGGACATTCCATGGGAATTCCCATTCGCTTGCCTAGTATGTAGTAAGAAAGTGGTCTTCCTGAACCGCCCCCGGCAAGACTTGAAGGCGTCCATCCTGGTGCAAGTGTGCCTGAACTCCTTCACATGCCAGCTTCACGTCTGCGTGAGACACTTCACGCGTGCGCCAACTGCTGCGCTCCTGCAACTCTTGCTCACACGTTGGCTGCCATTTCAAGATCCCAGCCTCTAAGCTGTCAGGCACGCAATCAAGGGCTGGTGCGCGCGCAACAGCACGAAGCAGGGCAAACCGAGCTCAGCTCGCTGCAAACATGAAACACGTCCTGACAGAATGGACTATGCTATCAACACTCTATGGAGAGAAATGTACTTCAGCCGGTGACAACTGTCCCGTTGCGGGCTGCGGCATAGCAGTGAGTCTCGGGAGCGGTTAGGTTCGCGAAAGGGGTGGGTTTGCGGCTGTTACGATGCTACCCCCAGATTGCCAAATTGTGGCGTACAACAGGTCGCATGCCTATGACTGGCATGTGCTGGCAGTAAGAACGCCTTCAGACCCGTGACAATTGCTGTGCCGGCCGTGCCACGGCCCCATTTGGCGGAGAAGGCGATCCGACTGGAAGGCATCCGGATTGGCGATGTGGGGGCTTTTGCACCAGCACATGAAGTTGTTTCTTCCTCCATTACTTGCAAGTGATGCAAGCAATTGCTTGTCCCCAGCTTTGCGCACCCTCAGTCACGCATACATGTTGGATGCATATTACACACCCACGTTCCACGTTGTTGACTTGTGCTTCATAGGCAGGCAACGTCGAAAGTGACCCTGCCATGCATGTCACCAATGTCAATGCTCGTACGCACTGAACACGTTGCGAACCTTCTACGCTCCGCCAGGGGGGGGCATGGGGCAATTAAAAATTTTAAATTAAATGTGCCATTGATCTGCTACATTGAATCTGTCTTTTGGTGCCGCCGCTCTGCTGAACGCACATCTCCGTTGGCACCAACTACACTTCTTGAGACATGCGCAATCACCATTAGAGAACAGCCTGTTTGCGATGCCAATTGCGACTCCATTTGACACAAATTGATGTCATCACAGCACTTTTATGCCATCGCAATCACTGTGACGGCATCGCTTTGTGTCAAAATAGCATCGCAGTTGGCATCGCAGACATGCCGTTTTCTACCAGTGAATGGTATCATTGACTTGACATACAATGGGAATTTGTGATTGGGAACTACGCAAGCAACCACGTCAAGCACACTTCACAGAAGCGTTCCTAATTGGTTCTTTCGCGAGGACCCTACAGCGACGGCCTAATGTCGTGGTCTCTTCCTATGCAAGCTTGAGGTACTCACATGCATGTGAATTCAACAAAATTCAAGTCCAGATTGCGATCGAGGTGAAAGAGCGGTGCTGTGCAGCTGTACGGGTCAAAGAAATGGACATACGGACATTCGCTGCTGCAAAACTTACTGGATTGCATTCTCAAAAGACATCAAAAGCAACCATGATCACCTCACAGGCGACAAGGGGCCCAGGACTAGGAAACTGTTGTAAATATTAAATTTGACGCAATATTCTGGACAGCCAAATTCAGTGCCATCTGTTTCGTGTGCTCACAGTTCCGGACACCGCCCATCTCCACGACGTTAAAGCGGCAGTAGAAAGCCTACAGTCACGTTCAAGAAATATTTCAGGGGAAATAATGTTAAACATGAATCCCAACATAGTCTCGGGTGCAGGCAGTTCAGAAGATTTTGAGAAAGCTGAACCTTTGCGTTCAGGCTTGTCTTCTACGGTCAGGTTTACGTTTTTACGTTTACGTTTTTACGTGCAAGAACGCAAATTTGCGAAAGTAGCAATTTTTGCGGCTATGTTTACTTTTTCGCGGCTGTGTTTATGTTTTTGCCGCTCGCTAGCAAGGCAGAATTCGACCATTTCACACGGTGTGCAATCGTGTGAAATCGTGTTAGAATCGTGTAGAAATCGGGTATTTGGGAGCACGATTTTGCACGATTGTTAAAATCGTGCAGTTTTCAGCCCTGTGTAGTACACGAAAGTGGTCCACCTTATCACCATGGACAACGCGATAAATAACACAATTTTACACGATTCCAACCGTGTACCAGCAGCAGCCGTCTATTTTGTGATCAGTACACGATGTTTACACGATGTTCACACGAATTTTACACCACTTTTCCACGCATAACATTGTACACGGTTTTCAGGACCGTGTACTTTGGACAGTTTTTTACCCGTGGCTGGGACAGACAGGTTACGCGATGAAAGCTGCATACAATGATCAGTCCTCCGCCATCTCCAGCACCCACAACACAGAGCCCACCTTGCCCTCGGCAAGGGCAACAACGGCACGGAACAAAATTTCTTTTTCTACCCATTCTAGCGCGTCTGACTGACACTCCCCGGAATCCCCCAATCTGTGCGTACTGTCCTTATATGTATGTACGTGTATACACGAGGCTATATTTACGTTGTATTTACGTATTTCTACGCCCTTTTACGCGCTGAAATGTAAAAACTGTATTTGCGTGTGAAAACGCAAATACTTTCAGTTTTTACGGAGCAGAAATCAAATCTGGGGACGCCAGCCCAAGCACTGGAAACATTGCACACTTTTCCCACTGTGCTCGTGCATTGCTGAGATGGGATAAGTGAACATTCGCAGCTATTTTACAAGTCGAATGCTCTAAACTCGGCTAGTGGAAGGGCACCGTGCAACGCTAACAACGGCCTCCGCCATTTTTCCACCATTACCGAGCTACAGTTGCCTAGTTGAGAACCAATGTGCCCCTTGGTCGCCAGACGCATTCAACTATTTACATCAGCAAAAAAGGACCAAATAACACTTTCTAGAACATAAAAAACAAATCTCATCAAAGTTCTGCACGCCAAGAACAGGAAAATAACACAAACCCGTCACCTTTGTACATGTGTAAACACGTGTTATTTGGCCCTTTTTTCCCAGTGTTAATGATTCCACGCTGCTGGCAGGGAGAATGGACGATCGCCAGCATTTTGACAACTTCCATGGAGAATTGGCGACATAGCGCTGGCACAATACAGGCAAGAAGAAGCCGCGAGGGCTCGATGGGTCGCGAGTGGAAATAACCTGATGGATACACACAACCACAAGCTTGTGGCTTGGCCTTAAGGCGTTCGCGAACAGATCAAACAGTTGAGATAGTTTCCGGAGCAGCGCGGCAGACACAGTTCAACCAGCCAGCTCGCTGTCTCGAGACACATCCATGCGCCGTGCAAAGAAAAAAAGGCCAGGACTTGTCACGTCATAACATGACAAACCCCCGCCCTTTGCCGCCATGGCAGCAACGCGTCGACGGCAGTATCCTACCCTTCTAGCGCCTTGTCACTTCAACGGCCGCTGAACCCAAGGCTTGGCACTGTCATCACCCGCCTGGCTTCCGTGCTGGGCACGGCACCCATTACACGTCACTGTCCACCCCGACAATAGATAGGAAGCGCCCACGCCAACGGAGCCGCCCAAATGCGGCGATCTTGCCACGGCTCTTGAGAAGCGCCGGCCATGGGCGGCGAATCGCCATCTCGCAGTGCGCGCAAGCGCCTCAAGCGCTTCCACCAACGCGAGGAGCTCACCGACCGCATTCGAAACACACTCGAGGACTACAACTGCGACAGCTGGAGCGCCAGCGGCATCGCGCAGGAGTTCTTAGCCAACGCGGACGACGCGGGGGCCTCCGAATTTGTTCTCGTGTACGATGAGAGCACCTACGGCACTTCCAAGCTGCTGTTCCCGGGCCTGGGGGACTGGCAGGGGCCGGCCCTGTGCTTTTACAACGACGCGTGCTTCACGGAAGGGGACTGGGAAGGCATCTCGAACGTCGGGATCAGCCAGAAGCGGGAGGACGACGGGAAGATCGGTCGCTTCGGCCTGGGAGCCCTGACGGGGTGCGTGAGGCTGTCGCTCTGCCCAACGCTACGCGGGCGTCGCGGCTGAACGGCGAACATGTGGGTAGCTGCAACGGCGATCCGAGCGCTGTTCGGAGGTCTTGCTCGATGTGGCTGTGGGTCGGTGTAATTTTCAGCGACAGCGCCACAAAAGACATTCATTAATTTCAACAAATTTGCAAATCACGACTTGTGCAGTCATTTTGTACTACAATCTCCACCATCGCGCGTTCGCCAAGTTATCCATGCCTGATTGCAAAGCAGCAATGTACTCCAGATCTAAATGCTGTGGAACTGTCATGTTTTGGAAGAGCTGCAGAAGAGCTCAACCATTCTCCACCTCTTGGTCCCGCCTTACTCGCATCCTTTTGCAGCGTGGTACCCATTTCACCGTGTTGTGCCAGGTACTGCTGCACTGACGTGATCCAGATTGCATCGGGAAGCGCGATCGATTTCCTTGACCCTCATGCGATGTATCTGGATGGCGAGCCTGGGGTGCAGCTGAACTTGCAAGAGAGCTGCATCGACTCCACGACGGACGACATTTCAGATCAACTGGACGCCCTGAATGTCCTCGGCACGCTCCAGGTGACTTCCGTTGCAAGTTTCCGCTGTCAGTTTTCGCGTAATGGGTATATGTCCCCGGCGGACAGCTTGACAAGTGCATGACCAGCGCAGCGTGACTGAATGGCGCTTGTCGCCTCTACGACGAACGCGGATAGTTTCGGAACTCTTGAGCGGCGCGATGACCACATTTTCTGTGCATCATTGTGCAGGAGTCAGTGGCTTTCGAGGGAACATTATTTCGTCTCCCCTTGAGGAATGAGAAGACTTGCGGCGTCTCCAGAATATCAAGCGCTGAGGTCGAGAGAAGCAAAATCAATCATCTGCTGTCCGATTTTGCCATGGCGGCAAAGGACATGATCGTATTCACTCGGAATGTGAAAGCCATCAAGATTTGCAGGAAATCCAGGAACGGAGAGCCTTCGGTGCTTATGCACGTCAAGGTAAGTTGCCATAGCCAGCGTGACAGAAATGTATCTAATGACCGCTTGTCAGCAAAGAGAGACATGTCCCGTTCTGCTGCCATTGTGTACCCATCGGCGCAGTGGTCGATATGGTTCCTGACCGAACAAATCCATTTCCTGTGGCATCCTTTGGCCGAATTCACAGTGTGTGAACCACCGGGATTTGCTTCATGCTTATACCTATTTCGCTTACATAGCAATCAACAATGCGGTATGCTGCGAATTTTACAAGTAAGCATCCAACTGCATGATTCTGAGCTCGGCGTTTACGCCAAAAAAATGACCTGGATCTGCCATGCGATTTGGCAAATGGCTTGGTCAAGGAACTTAACATGCAGCATGCCGTATTGAGAGTCGCATGTATGCCGTTTCAGAAATCGTCGGTTCCACGGGAGGACACCAACCTTCAGCCCTCCCACGAGGCGAAAATTGTAACCATCTCCGTTGAGTCGTTTGGATGTTGTTCCATTGAAGAGCCTGCCAACGTGGATTTTGAAACGATCAGGGAGAGGTCAGACGAAGAATGGATGGTTGTTTCAATCAAAGCGGAAGCGGTAAGTGCGGCATTAAATGGTACCATCAGTAACTGCGATGCAAGAAAGGAACGCCATGAGTCATTTCGTCCATTTTCATGATATTTGCTCGTAAAGAAATCCCCATTTTATATATCTGCCTGTGAGTCACTTCATGCCGTTTTTGCGCTTCAGACCTCTATTAATACTATCTCTGTTTCGTTGGTAATGTTCGATTTCAACTTTGCCCAAACGGAGGTCATAACGCGCGAGTCTGAAAAATTGACCGAAGCACCTTCAAAGCTCCACACCAATAGCTATTCGCAAAGCCCTCAAAAGTTCCAAATGATGCTGCCGTACTTGCGATATGTTAAGAGGAGCTGAAACATGATTTTCACTTTTCCCGGGAATTGAATGGAATGCAACATGTATTCCTTGCCCTTAAAAAGAGCTAGATTGATCCGATCTATCACAAGGAGGCTTGCGTGCTTTGGTGGTTTGATGCTCACTGAAGATCCGCTTGAACCAAAGTGAATCTGCAAGGAAAACGATTTGGGTTCGCCGCAAAATTTGTGGTAGTAACAAGAACTGCGTGCAAGTAATGGTGGAAGGCCAAGAGACGCCTTGATCGTTGCAAGAGCATCTATTTTTCAGATGTGCCAAGGTTTCTAAGGCCGCTTGCACCCGCCATAACCTACAAAACTCCCTAGATTGAAGCAAACGCGGTCAGTTGTTGTAAGCAACAATGTTGGCAGCACAATTCTGCCTCCTGGAAGAGATGATCTCCCGAAATTGCGATAGAAATGGTGTCAAATCTCAAAAGGGTATAGTACTTGCGTGTTGTCTACAGTTCTCAATGAATTTTGGTGCTTTGGGTTGGGACATACCGGAATATGGCGAGTGAAACAATATGGGGAATGCAGTTCCTGCATGGAATTGAACAGGTGCGTTATTAAAAAGTTTGTCAAGTACCATGTTGTATGGTGGTGGCTAACATAGAAAGATTCGCATGAAGTTCAAATCAACCAAAGCATCCAAATATGGTGGCATGTTCATTGATTGAGTTCATATTGCCAATTTCTAGTAAGAATTTGAGATCAGACACGACTTATGAATCGGAGGTAGTTTTTGAGAGCAGGTATGAAGATTGGTATGCTTTTGTATTGCGTCGATTGCCGCTCGCCAATTCAATCAACGATCTGTGGTGAATCGCATAGCATTGCTTGTTGCCTCCGTGCATGACGACATAGGTGCAAATACAGTCATTGTTTCGCAGAAGATCTGCAAAATCAAGAAAAATATATGACGATGGGGAAATTTCAAAAGTATCATGTCACGATACTTGGTCGCTGACCAAGGGATACTCTTTGCGCAATATCAGAATTCTTCCCCAGTCGCGGAAACGGCAGCGAAGACCCGGGAAGTTATCTGGAGAGATGGCGGAGAGACGCTTGTGGATTCGCCGTTTCCAGAGCTGCAAGGCGGTGGCTTGGTTTACTGTTTCATGCCGCTTCCATTCCGCAACACTGGTCTGCCAATACACATCAACGGGAAGTTTCGATTGCAATCCAACAGGAGGCATCTGTGGACAGGTTCGCCAGCGCGATTGCTTCAAAATGCATGGCTACGCTCATCTTGCAGCCACCATTCAAGGACAGCAGTATTTCCCATGCAGTAAAGATGATTTGCAGTACCATAATATGTCACGAGCGCAACATCACGAGGATTTCACAGAGCCTGTTGTTCACTTTTTATGATTTCCAAGATGCCAGTAAACTTTTCCATAGTCGCGTACGCAAAAGGGAGACACATATCACGGGATATGACATGGACATACGCAAAGCTACGCATCGTTTGGCCATGATTTTGCCTGCATATATAATGTCGAGTTCTGGAATTAAAAATCTACCGTCGCCATTCTCCCTTCTAAGCATTCAAGGCTCGTGCCCTGCCGATATTACCAGATTAGGATTGAAATCTCAATCTACTATACTATATTGAGTAATATAGAAAATCTGTGATAATTTTCGAGTCTTGGCACGGCAGTGCGTTGAAGTTGCCTTCAGCTTGCATTACTGCAGTAGATAATTCATCGGCACACCCTGCAGAGAGTAGATCCCCCTTTCATGCACGTTTAAATGGGTGTAGCTTGCTTGCTGCCAGATGTGCAAGATGAAACCGGGCGCGAGAATTTGAGGATCCTGAAGGACTGTGTCTCTCCATTGTGGGCGGACCTCATTGTAGCATGCAGGCAGGATGATGTATTGAGGGATTCTAGAGAAGATTCCATGATAGAAAGGTGAGAAAATGGCATACGGAGACAGACACCTAATAACGGCGCAGCTTCCCCACGCCAGAAACCGCGGCTGTCTGATAACCTATTTAGCCCTTCGTATCATGTGTACCGGGTCACCCATATATAAAATGGACTGTGTAGTGGATGTTGCAAGGAGGAACGCATGGACAAATCCTTGGATCCCTGAAATTTTCGAAGGTCGTGTCGGTAACTTACAGTCGCAATTGAAGAGAGGACGAAATTCACGATTGAGGAATTTGCCACGGCATTGAGGAACTCTCGGCGTGCATGTGCAGAGCTGCGTGCCAAGCATTGCTGTTAGATACTTCTTCCAGATATTTCTGATAGAGATTGGCGCAGATCATTTTCGGACGCCATATAACTTGAATACATATGGTCAAGTCAGTAATCTCACCTGACTATAACTCTTTTTCGCACTAGTCGGGAGAGACTTCTGTTTATGCGCACATCTCACAATATTGTGCTCCACAATCTTTCTCCATAATGTTCGGTGCTGAAATGTCTTCCATCTTGTCTACGTCACATTACGTGATGTCTATCAGGGTTGGTAGCCACCATTTACATGTTTTGTTTTCCCTTGGCGTTCCATAGACACGAATACACCGGTAAATTTCAGCTGTTTGTTTAACAGAGTTCCTCTCTTTCGTTATATGCAAGATCTCTTCCTTGCTGCATTAAATTGAAATTTTTGATGCGAATTTTATAAAATCTACTGCATTATATATCTGCACACTGCTGCGATCGACTGTAATTATTTACTATTCTTCTGGTGTTGTATGAGCAATCCATGCATTTTCAGTGCACAATTATGATTGCATGTAACTACAGGTGTTATTTGTCATATCACCATCCCTCCCACAGCTCACTGCAGCCCCACCTTGCTAAATTCGCATTCATTTTCTGCCCTTAATCCCTGATATATTTCCATTGCTATTTGGATCTGCTATTCTGTGCTAATTGACTCTAAAAGGCCTTGTCACGCAATCCGGCAATGCAAACGCCATACCAAAGTACTGACCTGCCATACTCCTTTACTGCATCTAATTGTGTAACGCAGCTGACAGAAACAACTTGAATAGGTTACTCACTCTCCCATCAATATGCACTCTGAACACCATAACATCAATGTTACTGTTTTAGGTACTTGTATTAAGTCGCCGAAGAACGGATTGATGTTTGCGGACTTTTCATATGCAGAATCTGGCCTCCTGCTGGACACACACTCGACCCAAGACCACTGGGAAAAATCATCCCTGCTTTTGAAAAATTGGTGACACAGAATGTGTTCAATGTCTTCTTCTCCGGGGCAGCCAAGGCGGGGACATGGGTTCCGTTTTGTGAAGCTGTTTTCGAAGGAAAAGGCAGTATCAAGAAGGTAAGCGCGTTACAAGTTACTTCCTCTATTCGGAATTAAATAACGCCTTTTGATTGAGAGGCCACATTCTAAAAAACTCTCATTATTTTATGTTGAAAATTAGACTGCAGCATCTCCTGTAAGTTCCCCATATAATATATATTTTTGTATATAATGCATTTGTAGAACAAATTTGGCAGGCCATCAAATACGGTCACCTCCAGACCGCCATTGGAGCCATCGCAGGGGCCCATGCGCTCGCCCGGAGGTGGTGGCGTTCCGCGTCCAGTAATGCCTCACTCTCGAGCGCAGCCTTCCCCATGGACATCACAGCGCCGCGGAAGCACAGCTGCTCACGCAAATCGGACTCCAGCTCAATGATCGACAACCATTGCGGTGGAGCACCGGCAGAAATGGCACCAGGATCTGTTTGTCGCTATCGCCGGTGTCTGGGATCTGACCCATCGTGTGCAGCGACACATGTGTAGGATCCATGCCTTCTAGCAGGTTCTTATCACTGTGTATGCTAAGAGCTCTCTGTTCCGTCATGGCTTGCAGTCGAAGGGCATGGCTCTTAAGCACATACATGCCTCTTAACAAGCCACGAACATCCGCCAACACTAAAGGAAATGTCCAAATAACATTTTTGCGGACACACATAAAACACATTTCATCAAAGCTCTGCACGCTAAAAACAAAAACAATAACACAAACCCGAAAACTTTGCACACGTTTGAACATGTGTTATTTTGTCCTTTTTCTCCTAGTGTAATCTAGGCGGGCAACGCTCTGATGGGCAGATGGAGGACCTTAGTGTCCGTGTGGCTAGCCTTGCAGTATACTGAGTGGCTGTTGTCTGAAGCTTTGGGCGTTGGCGCCTTTCAAAAGTCGTGAACCGCCCCCGCAACCCTGCGCGGAGGGTGTGCCCACAACAGCTTTTTTTGGCGATCTTTCTGCTCCTTTGCAGAAGGGCGAGAACTCCTTCCTTCCTTCATTCGCAACGCCTTCACCAGCCTCTCTCACCCCGTTAGTGGTGGCGAGTGTGCTGAAAGGCACTCGATCATGAACTCGACCGATTTTCGGATTTCTAATCTGAGGATGTGCATCTAGTTGGATGGTGAAATCCACAATGGGGATCGTTGATCCTGTGGTTTTAAGCCCGGCACCATGGTAGGCCTCACCTCAAAACGGCTATGACTTGCTGTTTCAACAGGGGCATCGAATATATATCAACTTGGATATATATCCACTACATATCCACGTGGATATATCCACTTCTTGGTGAGCGACGTCAACTGCAAGGCCACCCTCGTTGCGAGTCGTTTTGGGGTCCCCAACCCCGCTCTTGAGACTCTCTGACATTGTGCTCACAATGCGCAGATTCAAAATGGCTAACACAATGGCTAATACTTCTACTTAAAATTTTGATCAGAGTATCCCATGTAAGCTTACCAGCTGCTCTGCAAATTTTGTAAAGAATAGATAGGCACGTGATATGAGTTTAACCTGTCGAACAACAGGCACCATTAAATTCTGGACAGAGGAAGTACATTCAAAAATACAAGCAATTTTGATGTGCTATATCTTGCAGGGAAATTCCAAACCTCATATTATTTGAAGTACATATCACACGTATTGCCAATATACAATGTTCGAGCTGCATACAACCTTTATTATTTTGAATTTCATTGCCATGTTTTAAAGAAGCTAAAGTAGGTCTGAATTTAATCATAACCAGGTTATGCACAGCTCACGTGCTTGCTGCTTCAGGCGTTGTCTATATTTTGGCTGGATAATATTGCGCTAGCCCCATATCCTGAATATGAACCTTGAGTGTCAACATTTTATGTGATGGAGATACTAACATGCAAATACCTTCACCATAAACATAATGGACAACGATTTTTCAATCCACTGAACTTGGCTAGACCATTAATATATCAATTGTCAAAGTGTCGAAAGGCTGCTCTCGGTGTGAACAGGCTTCTGCGCAAAATGTCGGTAAGGTCCGAAAGGGTGCACTTGTGCGCAACATTGCGATTATGTGTTGTTTTTGGCAAAACGGTTGTGCTCAAGATTGGCCGTCAGAAAACAAGGAAATTTGTGCGCGCAACATCGCCATTTCTGAGTGCACAAAAAGAGAAGAGGATGCACGCCTTTACAACACCCGCTCTCGCACTTTACATCGTAAGCTTAAGAAAGTTGTTACAAAAAAACATGTACAACACGGGTTCCGCTCCCCCCCCTACCCCACTCCCCCATGTCACCCCCACCACCCCTACCATCCACCGCACCGCCCCTTGTGCTCACACCCCCGTTAGACCCCCGCCTCGTTGCCGCCCCTCTCGCCCCGTTCTGCGCCATCCACCACCCTGCCCCCTCCAGACGCCTGTTGGACGTGGGACTCCTCCTGAGCAGGGCGGAACAAAGTGGTCAATACTGATTGGGGCGTCCATGTCTCCACACACACACACACACACACACACGCTTAAAGTTGGGTTGCTATCTCCGGACGGCTGATCCAGGGACCCGAGGGCTGCAGGCCGTCATCACCTCCCCACAGCCCCCCACCACGATAGGCCGTCGGCTCCCCTCCGCATCCGCCCGACCACTTTGCTGACCCCAGCCAGGCCCTTTTTCGCCCGGTCTAGAACCGAGTACTCTTGAAATTTCTTCACCTCCCCAGGTGGCCCGCTTTCTTGGCATATCCTCCATCTCCGGATCGCCCCCGGACAATCCCCCCACTGATGACCCAGTTGACGTCCTCGCCATCCGCGCGTCGCTGCCCACCGCCCCACCCGCCATTGCCACCGGCACCCCCCCCGCCCAACCCCACCGCCACCACACCGCCCAATGCGCCCACTGCTGCCCCTTCGCGAGGAGGGGCACCGTTGCCCACTGCCCTGCCCACCCTCGGATCCGCCGCCACGCCTGCCACCGCAACGCCACCCGCTCCCGGGAACGAACCATGGCTGGAGGGGAACGGGAACCCTCCGCGGGCGCCGCCGGCCCCGGCGGCACTGGCGGCCCCCAACCCAAGGTATAGGGGTAGACCCACCCACCGCCAGACCCACCATTGCCATGGAGGCGCAAGCGGCGGCCATGGGGCTATGCGGCTCTAGGCCGGTGGGAGAGGTGCCTGCCGTCACCAGCACCGCCGGCCCTTGTTGACCCAGCAGTCCTTGCAGTTGAACACGAGCTCAGCAGGGGTGGCAGTGGCCTTGAGCCAGGCACAAGGTGGGTGGATAGTCCGCCCGCACTCGCCCCACCGGCCTGCACATCTCCAAACGTCCCCCCAAGAGGGGACGCGCATCTTTAGAGTAACGGAATCCCTATGCCATAACAACAAAACAGTGAAAGGTGAACAAATGCGAACAGGAACGGATCAAGTTATCAAGGCACTATTGGACCACGTGTCTACCCTATGCTCACGCCGCACGCGCTTACATTCTTTGAGTGTGCCGCGCACGCAAACACATGAAATGAAGCAGAGCAAAAACGTCAAGAACATTAAAAATTTTAAGCATATCTTCCGTTTACGGCACCTCTCACCCCTCATCTACATGCTCCTCTTGTAAATGAGCGCACGGTGGTGCCACCACCTCCGCTAGACCGGAGGCCATAGAAGCCTCATGGGAGGGGCCGGCCCCATGCTTCGACTTCTTGGGTGCCGGACGCGGGGTATTGGCAATGCCGCCGATGGCGCAGGGGGCGCCTCCCACTGGCGGGGCACCGCCAGTGGTGTGGGCCAGCCTGGACGCCATACCCATGCATCCCACCACACCTGCCGGCAAGCATGCCGTGGCAACACCACCGACACCCCTGGCCCCACGTGCCGCGGCCATTCTTGCTGCGGCTGCCGCCCTCACCACCGCCGCCCGTGGCCCCGCTTCTCGCGCCCGAGCCGCGAGTCTTGTTGCATCGGCCCCATCCTCCGGTGGGGCCCCACTCACCACCCACGAGGGGGTGCCCACCCACTTGGGGCAGGGCCCCCCGGGGAGCTTTGGGGGGGGGGCGGCCATGGTCCATGCGCCTGTCCGCCATCCGACTGCATTCCTGGAGTCCGGCGGATGGAAGCTTGGGACGGTGCCTGGGCTAGGACACGGTGGGGCTGCTAACAACACAAGTCCACGAGTGGCTCCACACCTCCAAAGGCCCCTCCGCGACGAAGTGACGTGTCAAACCTGCAAATCAGAAGATCCTCCTTGTTAGTTACACGTTGTCTACTATATATTCTGCAATATCCCCTCCCGTAGCAACGACCACATCCTGCCGCAACAAGGACCCCCTCAAGCCGCGCCCCCGCACACTAAGTGCCATATCCACAAAGAGGACTTTCACCAAGAGGCCCAAGGTATGCGCCCCAAGGGGCACGAGGGAAAGGGAAGGGGGGGAGGGCCGATGAGATTTTTTTGGGGGGGTGGGGGGGGACAGTGCTGCCGCCAGCGCATGAAAGGTGGGGCGGGGGAGGGTGTTGTTGTGGATGCGCATGGGGCAGGGAGGGAGAGGGCGGGATGCTAGGGTCGGGTGCGCTTGCGAGGAGTGGGCGTCACCGTCCGCGTGCGTGTGGGTGTGCGCGTATTTGCATGGGGGGAAAGGGCCTCGGCGCAGGTGCACCTGGGAGAGGGGGAGGGGGGGCAGGGTTTCATAGCAGATGTGCATTGGGAGGGGTAGGAGAGTGCGAGGGTCTAGCCGCTTGTGCACGTGCAGGGACAGGGCATCGCCACCTACCCCTAGATTACCTATGATGCGTTGGCAGGTGGATTTGTAACTGCAGGGCCTACAACCGGCGCATGCATGGAAGGGGGGTCACGATGATTACTAATTACCTATAGTCAAACAACCATATCGGACTTTAATTGGAATTTAATGTAGTGTTGGGGCAGTCCCCACTAGTGGGATTTACACGCGTTGTGCGCACAAGCACCACGAGATGAGCACCTCCTATCGTAGGGGCTGCCCGGCCGGCCATCCTTGTGATATTACGACAACCAAGCACAAAGGGATGGCGCATTCATTTAGACTTAAAATTGGTTATAGAAGGTCGCTGAAGGTGTTATGAAGAGGCATTTAGCACACGTCATTGACTATGGGTTTCTGCAAAAACACAACTGTCAGCATGATTCTCTGAGAGCAAATGAACGAATTCGGTGGCTTGAACCAATACCACTTCAGGGCTGCTTGCGCGTGCGATGCGCGCAAGCTCTTGGCAATGGAAACCAATACTCGGGAGTGATCAATGAACCTATCGATACATTTGCTATCATTCAAGCACCTAAACTCAAAATCGTCATTCCTTCGCTATAGGGCTCGGTGTATAGGGAGCCGCAGACAGTGCAGACTGTGCGCAGTGCCGAGATGCTCACCGAGGAAAAGCGAAACTCCGGTGGGCCATCGGAGTTGGCAGAATTCTGGTCCACTTGCCCGTTGACCAGGCCATGATGCAGATAGAGCTGAGCGAAGAGCAAGGGATATATCCAGTTATATAACTGGTGATGCCTCCGGGAGGGGGTTCGAGGCAGGGGGCAACCCTGCCGCCTCCCCCTCCACCTCCATCCCCACCTTGAGAGGCCGATCCAACCTTGGTAACAGCACCTCCCCCTCCACCGCATGAGGAACAGGCTCAGGATCCAGCCCTGCCACCTTCCCCCCTGCCTGAAAGGCCCCGATTCACTGTGGCTAGGCACAACACTACAAAAAAAACTTGGCGGGGAGCCTGCCCCCCCCCACCCCCACCCCCCACCCCCACACACACACCTCCTTCTCCCTCTGGACGTGCACCCCAGGAGGAAGAGGTCTTGGACACTGCCAAAGCACTGGCTGGGCACAGGGACGGTGAGACCTTGCCAACCAGAGATAAGGTTCCTGTACCTGCGGCAGAGCCTCCAAGGACGTCCAGGGTCTGCGACATCCAGCTCCCGGAGCACTGCGTGGCGCATGATTTCCTGGGGGATTCTTGGGAGGACAAAGACCTCGACCCCTGTCTGCACTATGGGGAGAGATCGGTGCACGTCCTCTGTGGATGGCAAATCCCTAGGGCCCTTAGGGTGGAAGGAGAGGGTTTTGGGGTCTGCAAGGTCTGCTGCCGTGACTGCTACTACCACGCGCTCTTGGACCGCCTTGACTGCACCCTGGTTGTCGACATCTGAGAGCGGATCCGGGAATTCCTTCGGGCAAACAGAATGGACCTTGTCGGGAAACCCAGCAAGGCTGCCGCCCTGTCTGCTTATGGACACCAGAGGTTGGTGTGGACATGGAGGTGGTGGGTGGGACGGCAGAGGAGGCAGGGGTTACCGACCAGCCACAACTGGATGTTGCCAGGGAGGAGGTGACGGCCTTGGACACTTTGACTTGGTAGGAGGTTAGCCTTCTCTTGCATTCCGAGGGAGATTCCGACTCGCCAAGGAAGCAGAAGGGGCCACCACAGAAGCGGAGGAGGTTGCAAAAAGGCGAGCCGAGCAAGGCCCCTTGGCTCGGGAAAGGCCGTTTGGCCAGATTGACAGCTGTCTTAGCCAAACAAGAGGGTGACACAATGGAGGCGGAGCCGGTGAAGATCGACCCCAATATAGGGTACACGATTTTGAGGCCTGCCTCCACGTTGTTCCCAACAAGGACGGGGCAACGTCAAGGTTGCTGGGCATTTGGAGGCGACTCTCCTACGCCGGGCTCAGGGACCACGTCCGCCTGGTCCATGGGCGTACCCTCGGTAGCTAGGGTATTGAGATTCAGGAGCCGTTCCTGAAGCTCCTCTCATCGGCCGCGGCATACATCGACAGGGAGAAACCCCTCAACTTCAACCGGTGCCCACTGGTTGAGCTAATGATGAGAGCCTTCATAGAGGACTATGTCCGGTACTTCTACAGGAGTTTCCGGGCCATCAACTTGACCCCGGCGGTGGTTGTGGCAGACTACCCATGGCTGGATCCTATGGCAAAGACAACAGTGAACAAGATGCACCACAAGTGGAAGGAAGAGGAGGGCGTTAAGGATTTCCTTGCCTGGATTGAGTACAACCCGGAAGAATCCCAAAGGGAACAGTCCAAATTCGAATTTGCTCATAAGCCCACCTTTACAATGCTCGTGGGCAACCACTCCACAAAGGCGCATGTGAGGTTACTGAGGCAGGGGTGCAAGGACGTGCAAAAGTTTTGGGTGGTGTACGTGCTCTTCCAGTAACAGTTCAGGGATGACCACTTCCGCTTCCTGGCAAGGGTCGAGAATCTACTGAGGTCGGAGGATGCCAAGGCCGTTGGTAATTACTCGGACCACACCTCCCTCGTACACGTCATCCCCTTCATCCGCAAGATGTGGAAGTCGCTTGGGTGCCCGCTGCGGATGCTCCCGGCACGGCGAAGCCAAAACAAATGCAGAGCCCAGAGACCGACGCGGAGTGCTGGTTCGAGTTCTATACCCGTTTGAATAACATAATGGAGCAGCCCCAGGAAGGGTCCCTTTAGGCTGACAAAAAAGACAAATGGGAGGCGAAGAAATGGGCAAAGGTGGAGATGGCATATGAGAAGGAATTGGAGAATGCAGAAGTGAGGAAACTCACCCTTGAAAAGCTTAGAAGGGCCCGTGAGCAGGTGAGCAGCAGGAGCCGGGCATGAACTTTTCTTCCGTTTTGCACATTGATTCGTCCCATTGGAGGGAGCTTTGTTAGTTTCAAGGACAAAGTTTTTGTGCACGCAATGCGCGCAAACCCAGCCAGCAAATACCACCTGTCCACGCATGATGTGGTTAGCATTTGTTTCTTTGGGTAGAGGCATTACTGCCTGCGGGCACCAACTTGTCCCACGTCTGAAATTTTGGCAATAATCAAACCCGTGGTATTCTGGGGGGGATGTTCCTTACAGCACATCCAATGCACTTTTTTGTTTCACTTCTTTTTGATTGTCTAGTTTTTTCAAATGTAGACCCTAAAGAAGAAGGAACTCAGCATGAAGAAATACATGAGTTCTGTTGCTAGGAACTTCCCATCCAGGGTCTACACTACCGAGATGAGCATCGTGCTGATGGGCAGATAGGCCCATGATGCGTGGATGTAGATGATCAGGATGTTGGAGGGGGGTTCGGAGGTCGTAAGGTTGTCACCGTCTGTGCGGCCCCATGAGCATGGAGTCTGGTGGGCTTACCTCAAGAAGGTCTCCGCCTACCCTGAATTGTACTATGTGGAAACCTTCGGGGCCATTCTTAGTGGCGCCGTGGATGACACTGCGCAAGTTGTAACTATTTTATGATGCAAAAAAGAGTGGTCATCCCCTACTATCGCCGATTGGTTCATTAGCCTGAGGGAACATGCTGAGCGAATAGCCCGCCTCCACACCTACAACTACTTCTGCGCCGCTCTAACTGCAAGGCTTCCGAGAGTGCAGGATAAAGACCAGGAGGAAATTGAAAGCATGTGGGATAAAGAGTTCCAATCGGTGGCCGGGTGGAATGTCAAAATACTGTCTGTGCTGGGAGTGTGCAGGAACACTACTCTTCACAACTTTGTTTAGTCCCTTGACAAAAGTGCCAGGGACCCACTCTCGTTGA
The DNA here is from genome assembly GCA_905146915.1 of Ostreobium quekettii. Lineage (NCBI taxonomy): Eukaryota > Viridiplantae > Chlorophyta > Ulvophyceae > Bryopsidales > Ostreobiaceae > Ostreobium > Ostreobium quekettii. The sequence goes on along the minus strand of CAJHUC010000830.1, from coordinate 2,797 downwards.
AGGTGAGGAAGGCACAAGAGTTGGAGGATGGACCCAAGTACGGGGACTTACTCAGGGACCTCGGGGTAAGTGATACAACGAAGGAGCATTGGCTCCCCCAGTTCTTACTGATGACCCACGCCATCTCTGACGAGGCAAGGGTGGGGGGCTTTGGGGACACGATGCTAAAAAAGATAACCTCAGCGCATGCCCTTCTCTGCGGGGGGCTGACTGGCTCAATCAAGGAGCGCAAGGCGACTTTTCTGACCTTCCAACTCCGAGTTGAGGACCTCATGCTTGACATGGAAGCCCAGGTCAACTAGCTCGTCTGGCCAAATTAGAAGAACAACCTGATTTTGACCGGGGCGGGGACCGGGCTTTCGTTCATGACCACCGATGAGGCGGACTTCTTGGAGCCATTCCTCTAGGCCTCCCCCCTCTAGATGTGGCGGCAGCCCCCTCTCCTCTAAGCAAGTTTGACGTTCTTGGCTACCTCCAAGCCGTGGTCGTTGCCCCGCTGTGGGAGCTAGCATAGTATGCCAGAGGAATGGCTACAGGAAGTCAGCCTCGTTATTGGTTGGTTTGAAGGAAAGCCCGGTCCCCACCCCGGTTAAAATCAAGTTGTCCTTCTGACTTGGCCGGATGAGGACCTGGGCTTCCGTGTCGAAGACGAGGTCCCCGGCTTGGAGTCAGAACGTGAGCAGGGCCGCCTCCCGCTGTTCCATCGATCTTGTCAAACGCCCAATGAGAAGGGCGTGCGCCGAGGTTATTTTTTTAACATGGTGTCCCCGAAGCCCCCCACCTTCGCCTCGTCGGAAATGGCGTGGGTGGTGAGAAGGAACTGGGGGAGCCAGTGGTCCTTCGCAGTTTCGCTCACCCCGAAGCCCCTCAGGAAGTCCCCGTACTTTGGCCCATCCACCAGCTCCTGCGCCTTCCGCATCTTTAGCGGGAGCGGGTCCCTTCCACACCTGTCGAGGGACTGGACGAACTTGTGGAGGGTGCTGTTCCTGCACACCTGCAGCGGGTCCCGCAAAGTGGCATCCCAGCCGGCCACAGACTGGAATTGTTGCTCCCACATAGCCTCAATTTCCTCCTTGTCCTTGCCCTTCACCTTCGGCAGCCTGTCAGTTAGGGCTGCGTAGAGGTAGTTGTACGTGTGGAAGCGGGCCGTCCACTCGGCGTGGTCCTTGAGACTGATGAACCAGTCTGCGACGGTTGGGGATGACCACTCTTGCTTGCACCGCAGGATGGCCACGACCTGCACGATGTCGTCCGCGGCACCACTGAGGATGGCCCTGAAGGTCTCCACATAGTACGACTCGGGGTAGGCGGAGACGTTCTTGAGGTAGGCCCTCCAGACCCCACGCTCATGGGGTCTCACACTCGGCGACAACTCCACCACCTCCGACTCCCCCTCTAGAGTCCTGATCATCGCCATCCACGCGTCGTGGGCCGGGTGACCCATGAGGGTGATGCTCATCTCCGCGGTGTAGATGCGGGAGGGAAAGTTCCTCGCCACGGAGCTCATGTATTTTTTCATGCTGAGCTCCTTCCTCTTTCTGGCCTGCGTTGGAAAACATCGTACCGTCGGTAACCATCAACATCAACGAATGTGGTGAGTGGTGAAACGCAAGGCGTCGAAGTCTGGAACTTGCAGGCAGGGTTTGCGTGCGCCGCGTGCGCAAAGGCCATTCTTGTAAGCAACGCCCCCCCTCACGGGATGGACCAGCGTGCAAAAGGGAAGGGAGGTCCTGGCCGGGCCCCCGCCGCTCACCTCCTTGTGGACCTTCTTTAGCACCCCGGGGGTGAGGTTTCTCCTCCGGACCTCCTCCAGCTCTATCTCATACGTCATCTCCACCTTGGCACGCTTCTTGGCCTCCCGCTTGTCCTTTTTCTTAGACTGGACGGATCCCTCCTGGGGCGGGGCCGCTCCATCGTGTTGTTGAGGCGGGTGTAGAACTCAAACCACCTCTCCGGGTCGGTCCATGGGTTCGCCACCCGCTGTGGCTTCGCGGCACCCGGGGGCATCCTCGGCGGGCAGCCAAGCGACTGCCACATCTTGCAGATGAATGGTATGATATGCACGGGGGAGGTGTGATCCGAGTAGTCGCCTATGGCCTTGGCGTCCTCCGACCTCAGGAGATTCTCCGCCCTGGCTAGGAAGTGCAGGTGGTCGTCCCCGAGTTGCTGCCTGAAGAACAGGTACACCGCCCGATACTGCTGGACATCCTTGCGGCCCTGGTTCAGTAGCCTGAGGTGTGCCTCGGTGGAATGGTTGCCCACCAGCGTCATGAAAGTGGGCTTGTGGCGGGTGTCGAATTTGGCCTGCTCCTCTTTAGATCTGCCCGGGTTGTATTCGATACACCCGAGGAGCTCCTCGACGCCCTCCCCCTCCACCCACTTGCAGCACATCTCCTCGACTGTGTGCTTTGCCATGACGTCCACCTGGGGGTGGCCCACCACAACCACCGCCGAGGTGAGGTTGATGGCCTGGAAACTCCCGTAGAAGTACCTGACATGGTCCTCCACGAAAGCCCTGGTCATCAACTCAACCGGCGGCCGCCGGTTGAAGCAGAGGGGGTTCCCCTTGTCGGTGTAAGCCGCGGCCGACAACAGGAGCTTCAGGAACGGCTCCTGAATCTCCAAGCCGCGGCTCCCGAGGGTCCGCCCGTAGACCTGGCGGACGTGGTGTCTGAGCCCGGCATACGCGAGCCGCCTCCAGACACCCAGCGCCCTCGGCCCATCCCCATCCTTTTTTGGGATGACGCGGACGCATCCATCAAAATCGTATCCAATATTAGGGTCGATCACCACCTTC